>JAAGKR010004281.1:14132-63280 GCA_011419295.1 Clarias macrocephalus | reverse complement strand
ATCCTGAATGGCAACCACGCTAATTCTTTTCACCTGCTCTTTATTTTTCCACCCATCCCGAGGCATCTGGAGATTGTGCCAGCTTCAGTAGACAGAGGCCAACCCTGCGAGGATCCTGAGGCATCCAGAGAAGGACCTGCTCCAGCTGGATTCCTCTTCATGTTGGTTTGGAACTACACATGCTGCTCCTGAGCTCCCAGTGATCCAGACCCCCATCTGCGCGCTGCACCAGCTGACTCATCCCTGAACTGAACTGGACTTTGTGTTAATTTAAATAACTTCTGTTATATCGAACTTTCATCTGCATAACACACATGATGTTATACAATTTCTGTTATCTGTTATCACCCAGATGAGGATGGGTTCCCTGTTGAGTCTGGTTCCTCTCAAGGTTTCTTCCTATTGCCATCTCAGGGAGTTTTTCCTTGCCACTGTCGCCGTCACCCTTGGCTTGCTCATCAGGGACAATCTCATTATCTAGACACATTTTTCTTACACATATATACATTTCCATAAGTCTTCTTTTCATTTTCTTTTAATTTCTGTGAAGCTGCTTTGAGACAATGACCATTGTTAAAAGCGCTATAGAAATAAAATTGAATTGAATTGAACTGAATTTACCACATTGTTATTTATTGTAAATAGGCCACTTCTCATTAGATGCTAATTAGCTTTGTTCATGTACTTCGCACAATTATAATAAAGTTCAATCTAATCTCATCAAATTGAATCTAATACTGTAAGCTCCAGATCTCCTGCGAAGCTCTATGGAATAAAAGGTATACAGAATGAATGAGAGACCGAGAGCAATCAGACTGACGTGTCAATTATAGTCGTTTCAACTCATACATGCAACAAATATTCAACAGCACTGATGACAACACAAGTTAATGACTGAAGATTATTATACAATATCCAGGTGATCCCATTTGTCACATTGTGTCTAGTAACCTGGACCACACCAGTGAGAGTAATAAAGACTTATAAAGCAGTTTTAAGCTTGCAGATATTCAGCACACACACACAGCACTGTTACACGCCCATGTTGGTTTACCACAGGGCGGATCCACACCCTCCCTGACTAAAATAACAACATGAAACAAACATACCTTACAGCCCCCAGTATGATTCAACATCCTCATCATCTACATTATTATTAAACGGCTTTCTCTGAGTTTGCATGTGGCTCCCATCCCGTTAAGGATGTGTTTGATGAACACCGCAGTGACCCCGGACCAGGAAACTGTAGCGCACATGAATGAACATGAATGAGCTCCCTGTACTTAAAGCATGTCTTTTTTGTTTTTCTCTCATTTTTTATTTTTTTTGTTATTTCCTCACAGTGGGAGCACAACCACGCCGACTGCCAACTCCGCACCAGTAAATTAGCTTTGGCGCTATTTTAAAAGAGGCATGTGCTAATCCTTGGTACTTTGGATAACAGCAAATAGGTCAACTGTCAGCATTTCCAGCAGCACTGAAATGACCTGTATGCTTGCACAGGCACAGAGAATGCCTGATCTTAGAAACTCGAATATAGACTAGTGCTAATACGGTTATGAAATGTTCAACAATGGGATCAACTGATAATAAACAGAATGCAAACGGCTGTAAAAAATAAAGATGCATGCCAATGCTTTAAAGTAACACTAACGAGGAGCATTTATGACTCCTCGAAGGTCATTTCAATGTGTGGTTCTTTAAATATTTACTGTATGTTGGTCAAACAGCTGATTAAATAAGTAGAACCATCTAACATTTTGTAGGAAATGCTTTGTTCATGACCACAACCGTAACACAGACATGCTACTGGAGCCAAAGCTGGTTATTTTTCAGAAGTGGGAAAAAATATACTGTATGGTCTGAGCAACTGAACTCAGTATAAACAATGACGTTTCATCATTATTCTCATAGCGAAGCACGGTTGCGGTAGCATCATCCCATGGGGAAGCTTTTCTGCAGCAGGGACTGAGAAACTTGTCAGGGTTGAAAGCAAAATGTACTTTGCTAAATAGAGGACCTCAATCTGCAAAAACAAATCTTCTCTTTAATCTGCAATAGACTTGTGATTGACCTTCTAATAAAAGGACAGCGACTCTAAACTAGATTGGAGGGGTTCAAAACTGAAAATCTGAAAAACCTTAAGCAAGAAAGGCCTCCATGTGGTGCAGTGGTACAGTATGTGCTATCATCCGGAGATGGCGAGTTCGATTCCCGGGTGATGCTGTAACCTCTCGCAGCCAGAGGTCTAGAGAGAGCTGATTGACTGAGCTCTCTCAGAGGGGAGAGATGAGAGGTACTTAGTGCTCTCACATTAATCACGGCTCTACAGCCAATCAGTGGCGTATGTGAGCTCACGCAAGCGGAAGGAGTGTGTTACGCCGCCCCCAACGGTGCATGAGTGAGCAGTTCGAAAAGATGTGGTCAGGCTGGCGTCACGTGGTTCGGAGGAAACATGTGACAGTATTTGGTCCTCCTGACTGAGTGGTAGTAGTAGCTTAATGTGGGAGCCCCCTTGTGGCAGGGAGGAATTAGACACGACTAAATTAGGGAGAAAATCTGGGAAAAATCCCCCCCCCCCCACACACACAAAAAAAAAAAAAACCTTAAGCAACAAATCTGCCCAGAAAAGAAAATATCAGAAATATTGTGAGAAATATCAGATGCCAAATGTGCAAAACTGTTAGGGATATCTTCCAGAAGTCTTAAAGTTGGCAGTGCAGCCAGTGTTAAACATTTCCATTTTAATTCTCTACAAATAAGTGTGAATACTTCTGCACGGCTTTTTAGGCTTTTCTCAGATTGACTGCTTTCATGAATATTAGTTGTAATGCTGATTTTCTGGCATAATAATCTGCCTTGGGGCTTATGAACCTTGGGGTACTTTCTCCTGTGTGATCTCCTCATGTCTACCTCCTCATGTCTACTTTCTCCTTATGTTGACTGATTATTGATTTATTGACCAAATACCATCCATCTAGGGCCTCTGTAGTCCAACTAGGGACTGAGGAGGCCAGTGGTGATAACCATGTATTTATTCCCGTTTTATGACTGTGGTTCGACCTCTGGTCAACATTCACGCGATTATATATAAATATGTAGACTTTCACTCCTGCTGTATTTTGTCTTTGGGGATTCTTCATCCACTGTAATTGTCTTGAACCGAGCGTGATTTATATGCACTCGGACCGGCCCACTTTCGGACGTCATTCACCACTATCCAATGAGAATGGCGGCTGCTGCTCTCAGAGTCCCGCCCCTTTGCTGAGAGCTTGTTCCAGTTTGAGCGGTCGGGACAGGGAGCTCGTGCTTCTTCGGTTGGAGAGTCCGGTGTCGTGAAGGAGCGTCTCCAAAGCGTGACAACCGGGAACCAGAGCGAGCATGGCGGTTGAGGAGGAAGGTCTCCGAGTCTTCCAGAGCGTCAAAATAAAAATAGGTAAGTTCCTGAAATGAGAAGCGAGGAGATGTGGGGGATTTGTATTTTATTTTTATTTTATTTTTTTACGGTTAAGGTTTAAACGCTAACGGCTTTCGGTTAGCGGGTCAGGAAGGCTCGAGTGCTGGCGCGCGAGACCACTTTTCCATAATTCTAATTCAAAGCACACGCTCGCGCAGCGCACAACATCATGACTAACAGACACACGCGCGCATACGCGCGCGGGGCTTTGTGCGTGTTTCGAGCACACCAGGAATCAAATCACACCGTGGACTAATGTAAGGAGTGTGTGGGAAAATTGAAGCGTCCAGATGGCACGCGCGCACTCACTGACGCGCTCCGAGGGTTTATTTTGTAATGCGTCGCAAACATAAAGAGAATGCCTTCAGTGCAACATTATAAGAGAAAAAAATTATGACAACCTGAACGCAACGTTTACGAATGCAGCTTGGCGTTAGTGGTAATACTAACACACAGCCCGTGCATGTTATTGTCACAACAATGCATCTGCGCGTGCATTATTATTTTTATTTATTTATTTATTTATTTATTTTTACCTTGGCCGTGTCCCAAACCGCATCTGTCTATGCTGCATGCTGTGTTGTGCGGGGAAAAGGGTAGGTTTTAAATTTGAGATGTTGAGATCTTGTTTTTGCATTCAGATCAGACTCTGTATTATTAAACATTCCATATACAAATATCAAGTATGTATGGAGTGTATACAGTGAGGCCATGCATAGCTCAGCGCACACACAAACCACACAACAACAGCAGGATCTCATCTACATCTGTCTCATTTTTTTTCAAACCACAATGCATATGCTGGTAATCCACATGCATGCATCGAAACAGCATCTGCATAAAAATAAATATATAAATAAATAAAGAAAAGATTTTAATAATTCCGATGCAAGATGTCTCAAACATTCGTCATCGTGGTGAATGCGATCAGCCCTGAGATTGATAGAAACGTTGCATTTCTATAACGAGGTGGCAACTGCAAGGTGCACAGTGAACCAAGACCACATCCACACACACCATGCTGTAATACAGTACACCGTTCCATAACAGCGTATGAATCTGTCCAAATTCCCAGGGTACGAAAAGGGTATGCTGTATGAAACTGCATCCGGTTGCAAAATTGCCAGTTGTGTAAAAAAAAGAGTGTTCGCATTTGTGCAGGAAGTGAGCATCATCTGTGACTGAAATCATGTTGCGAGTGTTTGGGCTTATTGCACATGTGTGAGGCACACCCTTTCGAAGGGAAACCTCAATTACTTTACTAGGTGTGTGTGTCTGTATGTTTTGGAAAACTTTTAAAGGTTTCCTATTCGCACTCTGCACAAAGTGGTATTAGTTTATTTGGTTATTGTTTATGTCACAGAGGAGACGAGGTTGATTTTGTGCAATAAAGTCAGGTTTGGGGGAAAAAGTGATGTACAGTATATAGTAGTAATAATGATAATAATAATAATTATTATTATGTAATTACAGTTTTGTTGAAGGTGGTATAGAGTCATGGTTAACTATTGCTATTCGGAAGAACCAAGCATTGTATAAAGTTAGTTATTATATTCCACAGCCTACCATTAGCACGCAGAGTTTCTGTACACAGTTTTTTTTTCTTGTTTTTTTTTTGTCATTGTATGCGTGTCTCAGGAAGAGAAGAGTGTTTTGATTGTTTTGCTACGTATACGTAGTTCTCGGCCCGGGTTTCCCGACGGAACGTTTGTCTCGAGGAAGCTCCTAGGGGTCAGGATCTTCTGGTAGGGGTGAAGAGAGGAAACAGGAAAGCGCTCCAGATCACTTCCTGATAGGCCGGAGGAGCTACAAAGCAACCCGAGGCAGCTTGTTTTAAGTGCTCCTGGGTTAATCTCGGACTAACGCAAAACAGATGGAATCAGATCCGCACGCTGCAATGCTGTTTCCACAAACCTTTTATTGCTCAATGCAGGAAACCAAGCTGTGAGACGAAGCGGGACAAGTCTTCATAGATGAGCCCTTTTCGTGTAAGAGGCGGGAAAAAGACGGGCACAGTGCTTAGTCAGGGGTCGAACCTCAGAACGTGAGAATCAACTCCCTCGCCGCTACATCAAGAGGGGAAACAAGGCAAGAAGACGAAGTCTTCTCAGTTTCCCCATGGTCTTCCTGGAGGCTTGCCAGCTGAGTTTGTCGAAACCCTCGCGGGCCCATTGACTCACCGAAGACGGCCGCTTCACACATGACTGCTAACACCCATGTCATCATCATTTCAGTAAAAGGTCCCCCACGGTCTCCCGTACGCTTTGCATCACGTCCCCGACAGACAGCAAGATTTGCAGCTTGAGAAATTAAGTTTTCATTACCGAGTGAGAAAGTCTGCAATGACTGTGCAGCATAACGTCAAGTCAAAACAAACCTGGGGAAGATTTCAGATAAACGAAAGTTTACATGGTAGAGCTAGACTTCCTACAGTCAGAATTCTGCGGTTTTGATGAGCTATTTGTGTCCTCGAATCTCAAGCAGAAATGGAAATCTCTTTTTCAGCAAGCTTTACAGAGAGGCAGAAGTATAGGCTTACCACACACACATACACACACACACACACGCACACACACACACACACACACACACACACACACACACACACAGAGTTCTCTAAGGTTTATTGCTCTGGACGTAATCACTTGCTCATGAAAATTCGCCTCTTGAATTGAATGCTTTTAGGAGTTCCTCTGAGTTGAGAACACCACGTCAGCACACCAGGTTTAAAAATAGCTCGCTAAAACCATACTGCGCCATAAAGCGGTAAATGGTGAAGAGCTTCCACATCCACGACTCGGACGAATCTACACGTCTAAACTAACCCGCTCGCTCTGTGTAACCTCGTTTCTAGTCCTGTAGGAGAAGCAAAGTGATCTTTCCCAGGAAGGAAGTGATCTCAGATTCCACGTGGCCTTCCTGGAAGCTAGCCAGCAGAGTTTCCCCAAAACCCTCAGGAGGTGGCTGTTGAGTCACCGAGGAAGGGGCAGGGAGAAGGATCACTTGATTGCTGGCCTGTGTGGGTTATCGCATGGATTTCCATCAAAATTCAACGTAATTCAAGAAGGACTGACTCTATACGACTCTTCATGTTTTTGATTTTTGGGACAAATATTAAAGCTTTATTTAAAGACGTCATATTTAAAAGAAATCCAGATGCACCTTTTTATCGACCTTGTGCAGTTCATTGAATCGCCGGGTCGTTTTTCGATTCACATTCGTTCCCGACTTACGAACATTCAAGTTTTGAATTTCCATTTGAATTTACGCAGATATGGACGGACCGTGGTTCTACTTTGGGTTCAATCGCGTAGTAGCTCACGTGTATTGTACAAAATTGTTTCTGGCCACATGATGGCAGTGTGAGGAGGACAGAAAGAGGACAAAGATTTAGTCAAGTAGATCGGTATGCTTTACATTGTATATTCATGTCAAAGGCGTATAAGACTCACTTTGTCAGACTTAAGAACAAATCCAACCTACGAACGTGCTCTTAGAAACAGAACTCGTTCGTAAGTCTGGGACTAAGTCTATCTCTTATCCTGTACCTGGAGCCTATCCCAGGGTCCACCTTGGACAGGGTGCCAATCCAAGTACAGACTTAACACACACTCTTTCACACACTACAGGCAATTTGGGAGCGCCAGTTACCCTAATCTGCATGTCTTTGGACTGTGAGAGGAAACCGGATCAAACTCACCAAGCACACGGAGAACAATACAAAACTCCATGCAAACGGACCCGTGGTGGAAATCCTATATGTGCAACCATCACAGTGCTAACCCCTAAGCCACTGTTCTGCAGAATCACAATTAAATTAAATTACTTAGGTAAACATTAAATAGACTGAAATTGGCACTTAACTCAATATTCCTTTTATTTTAACGGAAAAGACAAACGCTTGCATCGTTCGTTTTGCAAGCGTATCACTTCTTCTTTTGAGGTTATGAGTAGATGGTGCAACACCGCCACCTACATGACTGGAGTATGGAGCAGAAACTCTGCTATAGCTTTTTGCAAGTTGTATCATTTGAGCAACATTTGAGTGTGTTTCCCATGATGTACAGCACTTAATACCTACAAAAAAGCGCAAGCCTCGATTTTTTCCCTTCAGGCCAGAGACACAGTGCAGAGGCATAATGCATCACTGCAATACTTGTACAGAGATAGTGTTGACGTTTACATCCACACATCACAGGACATCTGAGAAGCCTCTGTCTGATTTAAAAAGGACCCCCAACAACCCCCCCCCCCCATATAACCCCCCCAGTTAGAGAAAAGCCGAAAGCCCCTCGGACCTGGAGCTCCGCCCGGTGTGGCACGGATTTGTCCAATGCCAGTGCAGCGAGGAATTTTATGAATGGATGGCGTGTCTGGACAGCATGTCTGCTCCCTCTCACTCCGTCTGTCTGTCTCTCTCTCTCTCTCGCTGTCTGTCTCTGTCTCTCACTCTCTGAGCCCGTGTATCTATTTCTGCCGACGTACAGGCAGGCTGCTACCAGAGCATCTAACCTCTCCTGTCAGGCCCGAAGCCAGTCATTGGGTTTCACCATCTCAGCTGCAGGAAAGAAATGCCATGTGAAACACGAAACCCACTTCCTGTTTTGATCCTCCGAGTAGATGAACTTAGACGTCGTAAGACTCGGGCCTGCTCGGCTCAGAGACAATTCCAGACGTTTATGGATTCAGGAAGCAAGAAACGCCGTGCAATTTGTTTACTGGTGTGACTCGATTTTAAAAACCCTTTTTTTATTGATTTGTATTTATTTATTTATTATATTTTTTTAATAGTGTGAGCTTGTTAACATTCTGTCAGCAGATGTTTTGGATCCAGTTGTGTTGTATTTCAGTTATAGTCACACACACACACACACACACACACACACACACACACACACACACACACACACTCGCTTTAAGTTGTACAGCAGCTCAGTTATCAGTTTGTGCCATGACTTTTATTCAGGCCACACTAGCTGAATGCCTTTATTTGGGCATCGTGCCTCGACTCATCACGTCTCCGTATAAAATTAAACAACCTCGCCCGGACACGTTCCACGTTTTGTTACCCCCGCCCCCCCTTTCCAAATGAACAATAGCAAGCGGAGCCATCTCCGCGGAGAGCCGGTCGTAGCTGCAGGCGCGCGGCCACGACTCATCCCCGTGCGGTGTTTAGCTCGGAGACGAGAGCGGATATCATCAGGCAGATTAAAGAGCGCTTGCGGGGGACGGGATGGGACGAGGCCTAGAGTCAGAGCCGTCCTAATGACGGATGAACCTCCTCCTCCTCCTCACGAATGCCTCCAGGCAATAGAGTGGAACAAAGCATCCATGTGTGTGTGTGTGTGTGTGTGTGTCTCTGTCAAGTGTGTTCTCGGTTTAAAACCATGTTCTGCGCTATTAATAGCGTTAACATTAGCGCCCGTCTCGGCTGTTTTTTTTATTTTATTTATTTATTTATTTATTTTGCAGAAACGCCTAGCATCAGCCGATCTCCGAAACGCGGCGAAACGTCCCGCTAAACTCCGCCGCTCTTCAGCGCCTTCTTGGACGCAGCCTGAAATTCCATTCGCACTATCTCATTTCCTGTTAGAGTTCTCTTTCTTTCTTTCTTTCTTTCTCGGGTCCGCTCTCATGCCACTACCCTCCCCAACACACACACACACCGCCTGCTCTCGACTGTCCCTCTCACTCGTCCTTGTGTCCGTCCGTCTGTCCTCAGCTCGCCTGCTCACAGAAATATCTTCCTTCAATACGCCGCCGCCGCTCCTGACGGGACTTTCGTCCAAGTTAGTGATTAGTGAAATTGAGGCAGCATGCCCATACTCTCTGAGTGTGTGTGTGTGTTTTACAAAAGCCGTGATGTAATACACACACACACGACTGTGCAGAAGAGACAAAACAGGCCTGGCTAATCGCTTTACATTTTACTTTCAAGCTGCACTTTTCTTTCTTCTTCTTCTTCTCCCACTGTACATTTGACCCTTTACCTTCACGCTCGCATCTGCATCCCGCCACGTGTTTTCTTTTTCTTTCTTTTTTTTTCCAACACACCAAGCATTACAGTCTGTTTACAGTCAGCGGTGTTATGATGGTAGCACAGGTAGGCTTCGCATTTTCAATTCGTTATTAGTAACTCTCCTCGTCGCTCTAACTATAGCTCTGTGTACACACACACACACACACACACACACACACACACACACACACACACATGCTCCGGATCATGAAATCTGCCTTGCTGGCATAGAGGGCGGAATAAAACGCGTGTGCGGGACGCCAGACACAGATACAGGTAAAGAAGGAAAAGAAAAACTCCAGTGCAGTGAAACACTCACCTCGTGATTATCCATTAAACACAAACATGATAAACACATTAGTGAACATAAACAGATCATTGTTTCCACACCTCTCTGTCTCCTCCTCTTTCTCTCTCGCTCTCTCTCTTTCTATCTTTTTTTTCTATCATTCACATTTTTTTAAACACACACACACACACCAAACACACACAGCATCTCTCTTACACTTTTCCTCTACTTCCATCTCACCCCTGCACCAGTTTCGTTTTACTGTAATTATATTTTGCCACCTACCACAAGTGAGTGTGTACAGTATGTGTGTGTGTGTGTGTGTGTGTGTGTGTGTGTGGCAGTCAGTGTGTGAGCACATGCTGGGAAAAATATCACTTGAAGACGTTTTCACAACACATGACTCACAGATTCCTTATCAAGAATCCAGAACACTTCAGAAAAAAAACGGATATTTTTGTTTATTCAGCACACTCGCACTCACACACACACTCACACACCACACACACACACACACACACACACGGGCTAGTGTACATAATGTAGTGTCTGATACTCGTGTTGATGTAGGTTTAATAATAGAAGAACAACATACACGGGAACACTCGAGTGCAAAAGTTTGTGCACTCCCAAGAAAGAGGAGGAGCCCGTTTGTTCCAAACCGGGACTTTTATTAGAAGAAACGACTTGCAATTTGTTTACTGCCTTGGCTTGATAAAAAAAAAAAAAAAAACTTTTCTTTTTTTAAAAATTGTTTTGTTGTTGATTTTTTTTGTCATGTCAACTGGATGACTTCTTGGTTCAGTAGACTTCTCAAACAAGATGATGTCTAGTTGACATAGATAGATAGATAGATAGATAGATAGATAGATAGATAGATAGATAGATTAGGCTTAGTTTACACTGCAGGTCTTAATGCTCAGATTTTTTTCGCGCTGTTGTTCACATTGTCATTTAAATGCGTCTGCCATCAGTCTCGTGTGACCCGCGCGCGCAGAAGAAGACGTGACGTCAGACGCAGCGCACTGTGTTCGCAGAGATAGGAACGGATGCGGCTCAGGATAGCGTGTGTATAGCAATTTTTAAGTTAATGTGCAATCGAAGCATAAATAACGAAGTGATAAGAAGAAGAATATTAAGAGAATGGAGAGCACAAATGAACCCACCTGTTTTACTGTTGAAGCTGCTAGGTGGGCTCGCTGCGATGCCTGGACTCTCAGGCTCCTCTTCAGCTGAAACAATAGAGCTGTCGAGTTGCTCTATTGGCTGACAATACGGTCAAGCTCGTCATAAAACGGGCATTTTAATGGCATAAAGGTCGCATGGAATGCGACATGGCCATTCAGACTGAAGTTGCATCGCAAAACATCGGATATGTATCCAATTTAGGACCACATACTGTATGAAAGTGGCCTGGGTCTGATTTGAAACGATTGGATTTGTGCTGTTCGGACCGTCATAAGAACATCGGATTTGGGCCACTTTTATTGTACCTTATATAAATTAGGGTTAAGGTTAGGGTTACCCTAACCCAGTATTTTAGATGCTATATGCAAATAATAATATATATATATATATATATTTTATAATAATAATAGTAAATAATAATAATAAAGAAACAAAGTGCAAAATGTCAGTGTGTATCTATGTGTGTGTATGTATGTATGTTACATGACTCAACTTCCAGATTCTTGTTTTAAATCCAATGTATTCAGTTTATTTTCGTCTTCACGGTTTAGATTGTTGTCGTCTTGTTTTTTGTTTTGTTTTTTAGATTGTGGTTTGCATTGTAGCCTCAAACATCCACGGTCGAGGGTTCGATTCCCGTCTTGGGGTCTGTGTGTATGGAGTTTGCATGTTCTTCCCCCGTGCTTGGTCTGTTTCCTCCATCTGCTCCAGTTTCCTCCCACAGTCCAAAGACATGCAGATTAGGATAATTGGCGTTCCCAGATTGCTCGTAGTGTGTGTTTTTGACTGTGTGTTTAAGTGTGTGTGTGTGTACCCCACCTTGTCCCCTATGTCTCGTGGAACCCTGTACTTTTTAGATGACTTTCCCAGTAATTTAGTCTTAGCATAGTCTTAGAAAGTGTACACACACACACACACACACACACACACACCCAGGGAAAAGCATTATCTGCTCGCTTTCACATACATGAGCTGAGACACGCCCATGGTCTATTAGTAGACAGAGAACATGCCGTCTCCTTCTCTGTCCCTCTCTCTCTCACGCCCAGAGATCACGGCTCCTGGCCATGGATGACGATGACATCATAAGGACGTGAACATGGTGAAAGTTTTGTGGGGGTTTTTTATTGGTGCTGGGAATCACTAGGAACAACCCGATACAATGTTATCATGATTCCTAGGTGCTGATTTGATCTGTATCACGAACATCACGATTTTATAAACATCCCGATTCACTATACTTTTTTTTTTTTTAGATTTTGTTTTATATAATTTTTAACATACTTAGCAAATAATTCTGCCACTGAAGATGCTGCGCTGCCTGTCAACGTGTGAATAGTTTAGAGATTGTAACGGAACTGCAACACTTTGGTGACTGAAACGCAATCACACACATTACCGCTCAAATGTTTGGGATCACTTTCTAACTCCATGATCGTTCCTAATTTTTGTAAAGCAACGCAAAAGGTGTCCAAAATCCGCAATAATCTCCTTTGAACAGTTGATATTGAGATACGTAGGATCTGTAAATCCTTCATAACGGCTTTAATCTGAGGTGCTGTTTGTTAATTGGTGATTTCTGAGGCTGGTGACTCTAAATGAACTTCTCCTCTGCAGCAGAGGTACGTTTTGGTCTTGCTTTTTTGGGAAGGTCTAAATGAGAGACAGTTTCATCATGGAGCTTGATTGGTTTTGCAAACGCACTTGACACAATACTGTTCTTGCAAGAACTAATCCAGAAAGGCCAAACTGCATGTCTTAAAACAACAATTGACTTTTGTTGTTGTTGTTATATAAGAACCTAATTCCATATGAGTTTTTCATCGTTTTGAAATCCCCAGTATTGTTGTAGAATTTAGAAAATAAATCACTAAACAAAAACAAAGAGATTTGAAAGTGATCCCGAATATTTGAGTGGTAGTGTGTGTATTCATTCATTAATTTTTGTGGCACTCTGGAGCCCCAGATCGTCTCCTCATCACCGTAATCGTTCCTCGTTTATATTTTAACGTCTTCAATCAGGGGCGCGTAAACTTTTTTACGTCCCACAACAAGAAGTAATAAAGGCTCATGAGTAATAAACACGAAGTCCAATTCCTGAAAGAAAGAAAAAAAATCTTTCTACTATAAAATCTTTCTTATTTCTTTCTGTGAAGAGAGATTAGAATGAGTCACCGCGGCCCACAGGGGGAACCGACAGAGAGCGCGCGGAAGAGACAGACAGACAGACAGACAACAGCTGCGGAGGTAGAGAGGAGCGAGGACGCGAGGTAGATGTGAGAAGCGATGCAGCAGCGAGAGCTGCGAGATGAAAGGATGGATGAGAGATTACAGATTGCAGAGGAAGTATTTCTTTTCTGTTGTTTCATCTCTCACACACACACATGCTGCGTAGAATCCCAGTGAGAAAACAAGCACTCCTATTAAAAAGACACACTCTGCAAGAAGACGCGCACACACACACACGCACACACACACACACACAGCCTGAGAGTAGCACTCTTTCTTTTTCTTTTCTTTTCTTCTCTTCTCTTTTTTTTCTCCTCCTTCTTCCTCTCTCGCTTTGCTGTGGAAACAGAAGGGAAACAGATACAGGGCACAGAGGGTTGCACTTCCTGTTGTGGCGTTTTCCTGTGGCGCAGAGACTCAAAGCGTCTGGCTCGGGTTTACTCAGAATAGAGCGTGTGTGTGTGTGTGTGTGTGTGTTATGGGCTCAGCAGTCATCTTGGTATGACTACCCGTCTTTGTGGGTTGATGGATCATTGTGTGTCATCACCGGTCATATCTGCATGTCTCTACTTGATCAGATGGACTCTCTCACACACACACACACACACACGCATACACATGCATACACACGCACACACACGCACACACAAACACGTTATCGTCTTGTATTTCAGCTTCTATCTCGGGGCCGGTTTAGATGTCTGTTAGTTTATGTTTGCTAAATAATGCTATGTCTACTCCTGGCACCCCACCCCCACACACACATACACACACATACTGTACACACACACTCATACACACTCATTGTAATCCCATGATGCTATCATCTCTGAGACAACCCGAAAGGTGTAATCCATTCAGGATCTGTGATTATATGTGTGTGTGTGTGTGTGTGTGTGTGTGTGTGTGTGTGTGTGTGTGTGTGTGAGATGTAGGAACAGGATCTGCAGAGATTTTGAGATCTCTAGTGGCCTGGTGTCGTCACTCTGGTACCACATTATACACTATACAGTATGGTACAGAAAGGTAGAAGATAAATTACTCATATATGTGTGTGTGTGTGTGTGTGTGTGTGTGTGTGTGTGTGTATCCTGGGTTAGGCTGCGAATCTGCTGCAACCCTGAACAGGATAAAATAACCAGGATGACCAAAGATGAACAAGTGTTCCCCCCGTTAAATCAGGTTTCCACGAGACACAATTTGTCGTCTACGTATCATG
This sequence comes from Clarias macrocephalus, assembly GCA_011419295.1. NCBI lineage: Eukaryota > Metazoa > Chordata > Actinopteri > Siluriformes > Clariidae > Clarias > Clarias macrocephalus. The sequence continues at coordinate 48,879 of JAAGKR010004281.1, read as the reverse complement.
AGTGTATGTGAGTGTGTGTGTGTGTGTTTGTGAATTTCAAGACGTTTTAGTTTTCAGAAGCCTTTACCTCGTTTGCCGTGAGGTCAAGGGTCATTGCATCCATTCCATGTTGTTGGTTTTTTTGTTTTTTGACCGATCGTTTACAGCGTAAACAGTTTGAGACTTTAAAGGCGTAATATAAAGTCTTTCAATTCCACAGCTGCCTTTGAACACGGCCTTTGAAGACGAATCTTAACTGTACCAAGAAGATTTCTGTTCATTACGCTAAGCTAGGGTAATCGCTCCCAAATGCTGGACTCGTCTACAGATGGGTGTGTGTGTGTGTGTGTGTGTGTGTGTGTGTGTGTGTGTGTGTGTGTGTGTGTGAGTGTGGGTGTTATGTTGCTCTAGGGACTGGAATTAAACAGACACGTGGAGATACACACACACACCACAGCACACCCTCACTTCCTCTGGTCATGTATCCGTCCACACTGCTTTTCTCTGTGTGTGTGTGTGTGTGTGTGTGTGTGTGTGTGGGTGGGTGTGTGTGTGTGTGTGTGAGAGAGAGAGAGAGTGTAAGACTAGACAGACCGCATTCTTATGCGTTCTCGTTGCACGTGGCTGTGGCTGTGGGTTTCATAAAAGGACAATACCTCAAGTAAATGTTTCCTTCACACTCGTTTGTAAACTAAATGATTAGGAATCATCTCAAACCTGATTTGCTTTAGTGTGTGTGTGTGTGTGTGTTAAGGATGTACACAAAAGTCAGAAGTCAAGCTTTCAGTATAGTGAAGTGGAAGAAAAAAACTGAGATGTAAAATTTCTTTTTATTTATTGTGATTTTAAGCTGGTAAACATTATAACAGCCTACAGTATTGTGCGAAAGTGTCATATGAAATTAAAAATACATCATTTAAATAAAAAAAACAGGAACAACTGATTTACTGCAGCACGATGCAAAGTAAAAACTGAAAAATAACTTGTTTATGTAACATCCTCAGCAGCAGCCTCCTCTCCCCTCTCGTCTGTTCCGTCGTGTACCGTCATGACTTAAGTGTAGATGGATTTTATGCATGAATGATTTATAGGTCACTGTTAGGCTTAACAAAAAACATTTCTCTGAAACTGCTCAGGTACTGGACTGAACACGTGAGTCTTTCAGGAAGCCTGGAGAACTATTCCTCAAGACTACGTTTAAATACGTAAAACTCTTTTGCTCTTTGGAAGCAAGAAATGAGGAAATGTGTGGGCTCGAGACTTTTGAACAGTGCTGTACACTCGGCGTCCCATGTGCACTAATTGAACTCTTTGCGTGGTTGACTCTTGTGTGTATGCTCTATAACACCACCCCAGAGCGTTACACACATCATGTCCTAGCCCAGATTCATTATAAGTCCCCTTTTGTGCTTATAATGAGCTTCATTCTTCTTCGAAAAGCTCTCCACTAGATTTTGAAGCGTGTCTATCGGGTTTTGTGTTCATTCAGCTGCACTGCGTGAACGGATACCGAAGTTCCGGGGCGCAGTTGGTGGTACCGGTCGTCTCATAATGCTCTGTTTGGGACATTCGGCTTCTTCTACTCCAAAACTAAAGTCTTCATGGATCATGCTTCATACACATGTGAATTGTCATGCTGGAACAGGTCTGGGCCACTCATTTCCAGGGTGGCTTCTGATTTTGAATAGGCGTGCTAGATGGACAATAGAGATGGTGAGAGAAGAAAGAGCGTCATTAGGATGTGACAGTCACAGCTCTTCAGGGTTATAAGGGGTCTCTTCCCCAAATCATCACCTTCGCGATTCAGAAAACTTGCAGGAGGATGGAGTGGGGATCACTAACCAACCCTTCTCATACTAAAGCAGCTAGTGAAATGTTATCAACCAACAAAAAATTAGATTAGTCCAGATATCTGACTCAAATACCTAAATGTATAAAGAAAAAGGTTTCACATAACAACATAACATAACAGTAGGTACGGCTGTAACATGAAAAAGAGATTTATTTATTTTATTGTATTTATTTATCAGTGCTTTTTGTGTACTGCCTGGTCAAAAGAAAGTTGTACAATCTATTATTTCATTCAGCCACCTTTTGCTTTGATCACAGAACGCAATGTGCACGATTCTTGCTAAAATGTGAATCAAATACATGCGGCAATGAGGGAGAGGACAGAAGTGATCGAGATTTATGATTGATCGGTGAAATCATTCAGTACATTCAGGTCGTCAGCTGACTTCATTTTATTGCCCCATAACGTTCCTAGAATCTGGACCTGAGCAACTGAAGCAAACCCAGATCATGACACAGTGGGCACTATGCATGCACTTCACACGCTTTCCTCCATACCCTGACACGCCCATCGCTCTGGAATAGGCTCAGTCTGGACTCATCAGACCACATGACCTTTTTTCCATCGCTCCAAAGTCCAGTCTTTATACTCTCTAGCAAATTTCAACTTGTTTTTCTGAATCTCGGTAACAAGTGGTTTTCCTAAGGGCACAGAGTCGTTCTAGTCCCAGTTCTCATCACATTGTATGTGTGTGTGGAAATTCTCTTACAGTATGTATTATTTATTAATACTATTTTTCAAATTTTAATTATTGGGTGGTTCAACAAGGAATAATCTCCCCAACGCGCCAGAGTCGAGTCATATCTCTCCACCGTGATGTTGCGTCATGTGTTTGTTATTCCTGACAAAATGCTGGAATCGTAACCTGATTGAATTACGCTGATACCAATGCTATAGCATTATACCGATGTTATAAATGCAATAATATCTTATGGCACTGGATTATTAAGTTGTTTTTTTTAAGTAAAGGAGGCATTGTGACAGTACTGGCACACACCCGACATTCGTATGAAGCGTCTACAGAGGTGCAGAGTGTGCAAAACAACTTATACGGGAGGTTAAACAAGAACCGAATATTATCACTTTACTGAAATACTAAGGAGGTGTTTTTGACCCAGGGTTTCCCCTCTTGCCTTTTCAGACACTAACGATGTGCGTTAATGTGCTGCAGCGTTGTTTAAATCTTCCCCGGTGTTTAATCCCATGAGCTTTAAGACTTTTGAGTCATAACAGCGAAGTCGGGAAAACTTGACTGTTCCCCAGTTCCTCTCTCTCTCTCACACATACACACACACACACACACACACACACACACACACACTTCATGATCACTTTCCTAACCCATCTTTTGTTTTTGTTTTTTTTTTTTGTCTTTTTTTCTCTCTCTTCAGGAGAAGCCAAGAACATCCCTCCCTACCCCGGGCCGAACAAAATGAGGGACTGTTACTGTACGGTGAACCTGGACCAGGAGGAGGTTTTCAGAACCAAAATCATCGAGAAGTCGTTATGGTGAGGGCTCTTCCGACGTTCTTTTCATTCCATCATCCCGCTCCAGAGCTCAGCGCTGCTCAGGCACTCACCCTCATTCCTCCATACTGTGTGTGTGTGTGTGTGTGTGTGTGTGTGTGTGTGTGTGTGTGTGTGTGTGAGACATGGGGGAAGGGAAGTCTGTGGTAAATGTGATGTGGAACACAGGAAGGAAGGACTGTGGTCATTTTGTGCAGTAGTTCCTTGTAGGGATGGATTAGAAAAAACACAGTAAAGCCCGAGTGTGTGTGTATGTTTCGGAAGGAGGAACGAACGATATGCGCGTTCACACCAACACCGAGCTTCTAATCAGCACCGGCCATGCGAGTGTACTTTTTTTTTTTTTTTTTCAAATCATGTAGAACAAGCAGTCACACAGTTTCTTCCCACTCAGAAAGGGAAGACTACGAGCGAGATGAATAGGACTAGAACTTAGACAAGTGTGGGTGTGTCCTCACAGAACCTAACCACATTAACCGCATCAGATCTGCTGTAATTCTTACAGGATGGAATTATTCTGTTTGTTTGTTTTTTCTTAACTGAGTTGAGAGATATTATGCTCACTGACAGGATGTTTTTTTTTTTTTTTTGTTAACAAAGACACGCTTGATTTTGTGGAGGAAAAAACAAAAGAGCTTACAACCTCGTGCCTCATGTTTCGTGAAAATTGTTATCACAGACCAATCGTTGCACCCTTACAGTGTTTTATCACTTTATTCCATCGCTTTTATGGTTATTAAATCTTGCATAATTGTACTGTTGTAGTAGGGGTGCCAGTATTTTTGAGAGAAAGTTCCATTTTCTACTAAAAAGCTGTGCTATTAATAATATTGAGGATACTAGAATATATATATGCAGAGTCAACCAGAAAAATGTATACACACTTCAGGAAAAGAAAAGCTTAAAATGCAATATCTTAATATTAACTAATACTAATAGTAATAATTAGTTAAAATTAATATTAATTTAAATTTTAGTGCTATACATTGCATATAGTATATGACACAGTTATGATAATATTATGATCATATTATTAATATTATATTAATATAATATACATCATACTATTTTTATTCTTTCCTGAAGTGTATATAAACTTTTTTGCCTGAATATGTTGTTTATGTATTCGTTCGATTTAGGCAGAATTCTTTATTTATTTATTTTTTAAATTGTTAATTTTATTTTAAGGGTGCAAATACTTCTGCAGGCCACTCAAACGCTTAAAAGGATCCTAAACATATTGGCTTAAGGAAAAAAGACTTAAGGTGTAGGTCTGAAAAGGTTTTAAAATGCTTCGTAGCCAGAATGCAGCAGCAAACATTAGAGCTTTACTTATTTGTATATTTGTTTTAAAATGTTTTCCCTAAGGCTGTGAGTGAGTTTTATCTGTTTTTTTCCCCCAATGTGAAGAGTTTGTTTGTAGATTTCAGATGTGCCAGCATGTGTGTGTGTGTGTGTGTGTGTCAAGCAAGATTACACATCTGATAGAGATCTCGTAATTTCCGTCCTGACCGATGGTGAAAGTTTCCCTGTGTTTCCTCTCTGACCGCAGCCCGTTCTATGGCGAAGACTTCTATTGCGAAATCCCACGCAGCTTCCGTCACCTCTCCTTCTACATCTTCGACAGGGACGTCTTCAGGAGGGACTCCAGCATCGGTGAGTCTCAGCACAGAGCTGTCAAGCTTGTCTTACATTCCACGCCGATCAGTAGGAAGCACGTTCAGAGTATCTTCGTCCTGACTTCTGACATAGAGATTTTTATGAAACTCGGATCACAGGAAGCACCAGGAGCTGAACGCAGGGTGAAGGTGAAGGTCAGTGGACGAGGTCGTAATGAAGCAAGGAGCCGGTTTATAGTATCGTCGATAAAAAAGTAGATAGGATTATCGGATAAAGGTTAATCAGTCGTTAAAGGAATCCCTGAACATAGATTATTCAAAACACCGCATTAATCTGTTAGTGCTCCAGTAGAAATACCCCTCACCAAGACAGACATTTTTTATGAAATAAATAAAAGCTCGACAGCTTTAAGTAAGAGTGTAATGAGATTGTAGAGGTACATTTTCTGAAGAAAATGTGAGTGGTGCTTGCCGTGGCAAAACTTTGGCCTAGGGCGTGGCTTGACAGCTTCACCGTGATCCTGAGAGACTGATTGGTTGCCTGAGTAAAATTAGTAAAATGAGCCCACCCCCCACCCCCCATTGCAGGCATTATGCTAACTACACACACTGAGTTAGATAAACAGATTTTTTAAAGCGGTGTTCAAGTCAATCTGGGACTTTTGATTGAGCAAAATTTATTTCTCTAAATGTATTTCTCTATAAAAATCCTCTGCTACACTAATGGAGTGTTTCACTTGTGCTTGGACACAATCAAAGTAGACCGGACTGCCTGCTTCACGTCACCTCCCAATGGCCCTAATATGTATCGAAAAGGCTTAGAGCGATGTCAGGACTATATGGGGGATGTGGCAATAATTCCCAGCTGAGTTCCTGTGATGTGCAAGTGGTGTTGGTGAATGATTGTGTGTACGGTTCTCATAGGGCTGCACTGTACTGTACATCATTTCAGCATTGACATTGCGATAGTCAGACAGGAGGTGCAATGCAGGGCAGTATATTGACGGTATGTTTTGCGCACCCATTTCAAGAATCTGTATAATCTATATTCATCAATACACAGGTACAGGAGCATTAGCGTGAGCTCGGTGTACACCCTAGTATAACCTAATATACGCTATAAAGCCATATATATATATACACATTACTGCTGAAAAGTTTGGGATCACTTTCTAACTCCATGGTCGTTTTTGATTTTTGTAAAACAATGCTAAATGCGTCCAAACACACAATAATCTGCTTTGAACAGGTAATGTTGAGATGGATCTGCTACTTCTGCTCTGTAAATCTTCATAACGGCTCTAATCTGAGGTGCTGGTGATTGGTAATTGGTGATTTCTGAGGCTGGTAACTCTAAATGAACTTCTCCTCTGCACCAGAGGTACGTTTTGATCTTGCTTTCCTGGGAAGGTCTTCATGAGAGACAGTTTCGTCGTGGGGCTTGATGGGTTTTGCAAATACACTTCTGACAAAACTGTTCTTGCAAGAACTGATCCAGAACAGCTGACCTCTGTGTCTAAAAATAACAACTGACTGTTGTTGTTACATAATTACCCAATTCCATATGTGTTATTTCATCGTTTTGAAATCCCCAGTATTGTTGTAGAATGTAGAAAAGAAATCACTAAACAAAAAACAAAGACATTTGCACGTGATCCCCAACCTTTGAGCGGTAGTGTGTACCCTAATATAAATATAGCTTCCTCATAACTGGATCGCTTCTAGATGTCAGACTGCACTTCTTCATTCAGAAATGAGCTCCCTTATTTTAAGGCAAGAAGCAACGTTCATTGTGTATCATAACATATTAGATCCTTGATTTGCCTGAATTGATGAACAGTGAATAAGGTGAACAGTGTAAACAAAACAAAATACGGCAAAAATTAAACAGTCAGGATTTTAATTATTATTGTTTTATAATTTTTATTATATTTTCAGGGGTTTTATGAAGATGCCTAAAATTACCAAAAAATATTCTACAAACATTAATTTTTGGAGCAATTCAAGATACATATCGCAATATATTTTACAGAAAAAAAAATTGCAATATCAGTGCAGCCAAAGTTCCCACAGACAGATTTTCAAGGATCAGACGGGACATACGTGCTTCTTTAAATGATTTGCACGTTGCACATGTTTTACTGCAGCTCAGAATCTCATCACCGTACTGTACTTGAAGTCATCTGTAAATGTCAGTCAGTTTTACGCCTTCACTCATGAGAAATTTCATCACATTCCCGGTTTGACTTAAATACTCCACTTACATTAGTTCTATAGAAAAAATATAAACTATTAAATATTTGTAAATCACTGTGGGTAAGAAGCTTGCTGGCTGTGATGTAAGCATCAGATCACACACCTCTGTCTCTTGGTCAGACCGGCGACACCATTGCCCTGTTACCTGAAACAGAAATGCTGTAATGGGCTTCATATGTCGAGCAGATGTGAGTCTGTTGAAAGCAGAATATTGCGTTGTTTAGACTCTCCGCTTCTAGCGAGCAGTGGCAATTAAAGCTTCAAAATAACAAGCCAGATGCCGTACGACATTCCTGACCCCCAATTACGCAGAACTATGCAGTTGTACGTGAGGCTAAAATGTGAAATTAGCTACTGCACACTGCGTATCATGTCATAGCCATGCGCCTGATACACAGTACTAGGTTGTTATTACCAGTGTTTAAAAAACTGAGGGGACTCTTATATGATTCGATTCAGTTGTGATTATAATAAATTACAAAGGACTTTGAAACAAAGCAGCTTTAGAGATATCTGGATACAGACGAGGATGGAACGTGACGACGGTGGCGAGGAAACACTCCCTGAGGAGACGCCATGAAGAAACCTTGAGAGGAAACAGACTCAAAAGGGAACCTGTGCATTTTTTCAGCTTTTTTCCCCCCCATGCTTATATTGGTTGGTGCTTAAAATAAAGATCTTTAGATTTCCTCCTAATGTGACCTCATATAAGAAGAGCCACAGCCCCGGCTTGTTGCTCAGCTCTGCTTGTTTTATGGCTCAGCAGTAAGGGTTTAATCAGCGGTTAATCTCACTAGTTATATCTTACCCCTCTGTGCATTACGTTCTGGTCAATCTGAGCTGCCTTCGAGTTGTTTGAAGCCGTATCACGCATTCTGCATTTGAGACCACAGCTTTCTGAGCTCCACTGGTACGTGTGTGTGTGCGAGAAGCGATGCCGCGCTCTGTTTCACCCCACTGAGCGTGTGTGAGGTCTCCCTACTTATCTCACGCTCACGGTCTCACGCTCCTTTCTGTGCCTCTGACATCAGCACTCGGGCCGAGGCAGGCTTTATACCTGGAACAAACGACAACACGCCACACCGCAGAGCCCCTCGACCCGATGCAGGCTCAACTACTTTATTAAATACATTTGTAGTTATGCACGATGTAATACGTGACAATGTTTTAACAGCTTTCACTTAAACAACTTTTGTTTTTTTGTTGTTTTTTTCCTTGACTTTCTTTCTTTGTGTGTGTGTGTGTGTGTGTGTGTGTGTGTGTGTTTTATTGGAGGAAATAATAATTGAGGAGAGACAAAAAGGTAAAGAAAAGAGGAAGGAAGATGGAGTGAGCAGAAGAAGGGAGGGCCGTCTCATGTGTCAAACATTTACCACAGCTGTGCTCATTAGAGTTTGTATGTGTGTGTGTGTGTGTGTGTGAGAGAGAGAGAGAGAGCGCACACACAGGGGGGTTGTGGGGGCAGGGAGAAGGTGTTGAGAACAGCATTGAGCATGTTTCCATGTTTTGAAGCAGCTGCGCTTAAGCCAGTAAGAGCCTGGTGTTAACATCACAGCAGAAAAAGTGTCCAATCAGACCTGCTCCTCAGTAAACTCCAAACCGAGAGCGCTCTGGCGAGCAAACAGCCCCAGGCCTTGATGTGTTACCAAACATTGGGGAAGAGTGGAAAGACTGGTGAAAATATCCTGTCACAGTCGCTGCTTGTTAGCAAAATTGCACCTCATTTATTTGTCGGTTTAATCAGTTTGCAGTTGTGACATTTTATGTAACACTTCCTGAACTGTAGATATTGCATATAGCAGAGAGACCAGCACTCAGTCAGACACTATGGCTAAATGATTAAGAGCTTGGAAACAAAAATATTAAGGAGCCAAATCAAATTATTGCTGGGAAGTGGCTTAGTGGTTAGCGCTCTCCATGCTCGATGGGTTTTCTTCATGTTCTCTGGTGTCCTCCCACAGTCCAAAGACATACAGATTAGGCTAATTGGCATTTACAATCTGCCCATAGTGTGTGAATGTGTGTGTGAATGTTGACCGGAGGTCCTACCACGATCGTACAAAATGTGAATAAATACAATGGCCACCACTGGCCTCCATGGCTCCCTAGTTGGACTACAGAGGTTCCCAGGTGGATGGATGGAAATCACATCATTAGGAGCCAAAATTTTTCGGGTGAAACATAACTAGGTGAGTTCACACTGATTTAAACCAGGGCCGCGGGAACAACAAACGAGTGGCCCCAGATTAGGGGACCCGGATCGTTTCCAAAAATCGTTTCCTTTCTCCCAAAGTCTGGTTCATTTTGATCAGTGAGAAAACAATCGTTCCACACTTGGGAACCGTGTGCCCGAGTCCGCTTGAAGAGAACGATACAGCGTACTCAGGCACAAATCGAATCAGATATGGAAGCCAGAGGACGGAAGTAGATTGTTGCGTCAGTGTGGCCGGACTCCTCTGAAATCTCTGTGTGCAGATAGCACGCGTCAGGCTCATCCTGACCTACACAGCCGTAGCTGGTAAAGTAGGAAGACACACACACATTCTCCCCCTCCCAGAATAACACTAATTATAGGCATAGTTTGAAAGTTAACTTCTCTTTAATGATTAATGACCACTCACTAACCAAGGAGGTGCATACTGCCCCCTGCTTTTTTGGAGGGTGTAACTACACAAGCGTACCCGAGAACAGAGAACAAAAAAAAAAAACAATGTGAGCACTGACCAGCGGGGGGGAGGGCTGATTAGCAGTCTCGGGATCTCTCTCCCCGCCGGGCCCCTGGTGTGATGGACTGTGGTGCACTGAGTGTCCTGGTGTCTTTCTGTCATAGCTGACTTTTTTTTTAAATTTATTTTTATAAAAAAAAATTTTGGTGGATTTTGCTTCGTTGGCTTTTACTTGGGATCCGACCGGACAGCCTGGTCTTAAATGAAACTTAGATGCCCATGATCTCGTCACCAGTTTACTGGGATATAATTAATAATTAATGTTAATGTGTTAATGTTATACCTTACAAAAGAAAATATATTTCTGTATATATTAACTGTCAATATATAAAAATTTTTTAGTTTTCTGATCTACTGGGAAATTGAAAGATTTTATAATGTGAACATTCCTCACATTGAGGCTACACAAACTGATACTAATTAATAATTAACAGAAAAATATATTCATATTCAAAAATATATTCACAATATTAATTAATTACATTATTAATATTATGTATTAATATTACAATATATTTAACATACATAAGGAATTGCCGCTTTTCATATATTGAGAAATATTTTAATGTAAGTAATTTTATATTCAACAATTTTGAATATATTCAACAATTACAATACAGTACTAAAATACAGTACTTCATAATATATTGAATTTGATTCAATATATCTGTTTCTTAATATATTTTTTATAATATGCTCATATGTTAATTTAGTTCGAACAAAATGGACTCTAATTAATGGGCATTAATCAGAGCACACAGACAAAGTAAAAGTGTGTGTATAATCCTTAAACATGCATAAAGTTTCAATAATGTTTCAATAAAACAATTATAAGTATAAATATAATGTTTTTTGTCTTCATTGCAATATATATGGTCCATACATATATTGCAATATATTAATAAATATAACCACTAGTTTCCTATACAGTGGAACCTCGGTTTGCGAGTAACGCAGAGTTTCCATTATTTCTCATGGGACAATTCGCTTTTATTTACAAGTGTTTTGATATATACGCGCCCGGTTCCGGAACGAATTATGTTCGTAATCCAAGGTTCCGCTGTATAGGGAAATAAATGTATTACAATATATTGCCATATTTTATTTTCTGTAAGGTTATAGCTGATCAGTGTATAGTGTCTTAATACTTTTGGCCACCACTTTCCATCACAACATGGCACTATAGGAGATGAGAAGTGAATCAAATGGCTTATTGTTTAAACTTTTCTGATTTTAAACATGTATAAGTAAAAGTAATGACGTGGGTCGGTGATGAAAGTGAAGCCCTAGCTCAGTTTCAATTTATTAAAGATATTTATGCATTTATGTGACAGCTGAACACAAGCGGCGCATCTGTAGAGAATCACTTCATCGTAGGGAAGCAGGTGTTCATGATCCAAGTTCTCGATTACAACAAAAAGTTTATTCCTATTGTTTTACAGGTTAAAAATACATTAAATATAATTTATATAACAAAGCATTTTTACATCCCTCTCTGAAAGTATCAGTCTCTTTCTCAGCCACACACCCCGATTTTACAGCATGCGAGCGTGCCAATGTGGTGGTTGTTTGCAAGCGTCAGAAGCGGAGCGATGCCAACAGATGTTGGTTTAGGGTTGTGTGAGCAACACGTTTGATCTGCCAGAACATTCGTTCTCTCTCTCTCGCTCTCTCTCTCTCTTTTTTTTTGCTGTTTCTCTGTTTCCTCTGCTTTCTCTGGTGTTAATGAATGTCAGCTTTATGATAATGAGTGTATTTAAGGCTTCAGTGCCGTTTTTCTTCATTCCGGAGCCTGGAGTCGAGAGCGAAACAAAAGCACTGTGCGTGCCATATGTGTGTGTGAGTGAGAGAGAGAGAGTTATCAGATTGTTTTGAAACTACTCAAATTGACACCACACTTTGTCAGATTATGGTCACAAATATCAAGCTTCTGCTTATGCTGCTGATTATCAGGACGTGGGATCTCGCAGCATTTCCTGTGAACAAACCTGCTGTCAGATCGTAAGATTGCAGACGACATCACTTGGCAACAGCCTGGCTTTGGTCACGTTTTACTTCTTAAAAACATAGTACAGATTTTGGTGAAAATAGACACCTCATGCATCACCTTGCAAACTGGTTTTGCTGAAGTATCACTCTGTCTTCTTCTCTTGGGGTTTACGTGTGGTTGGTACAATAGCACCACCTACAGGACTGGAGTATGGTGCAGAAGATTCTCAGGGAAAAAAGAGTATAATTTGTATGAGTCGTGACATTTAAACAATCAAAAACACAAAAAGTTATACAGCATTTTAATGCGTATGAGATACTACTTCAATATCTATAAGAAATATAGCTACTAAAGACAATCAGACAATGAACATTGGTTCTGTGGAACCGAGTCAGATCAAGAGTTTTCCTATGATTCACAACTCTAATACCATGAGGGATGCTCATAGCTGTCATCTGATGGGTGGAGTTATAGAGTGAGTGGGTAGGAATTTGAAGACTAAATCAGGGAAAGAAAGAAAAGAAATTGTCCACTCATCTTCCACGCTGTTTCCCAACCCGGTTCTCATTGCTGATTTCATTATTTTCAGTTACATTACCAGGCTTATGGTTAGACTCTTCACTTTGAGAGTCATGTTAGATACTTAATGTTTATGTGAGCACAGATCAAAGTTACAGAAGCCTGTGTTTTAGGTACGCTGTGTGTTAGATTGTTTGTTACGAATGGAAAATTGCTCCTAAGATGATATCATCGCATGGCAATGTCATTCATGATAGAAGTCTGACTACACAGTGGGAGTAAAGAGATGACAAAACAGGGATGAGAGAAGAACCTGAGAGTGCAAACCAACAGGACAGATGGAGACAAGTATCATAGTACAAAAGGAAATAAGGTTGAGATGTTACTTGGTCACAGTTCTGACTTACAAGTTCTGTTATGGGAGAACGTTTGTAAGTTGGATTTATTTGTAAGTTATACACATTTGACACAAATATGCAATGTAAAGCATAAAAAAACAAACATAGATTTGGTGTTTTGGTTCCGTGTTATACTCTCGTGAGACTGCGCCTCCAAATCGCGAGGGGAACCCCAGTGATACAGCAGGGTCTGATGACCTCGTTTAAACCGGTGATTCATTTCTCCCATACCTACACGCACATATACAATACATCGGACTTTAGACATTTTATACATTCACTTACACACTGAAAATATTGTATATAATTGTAAATATCTGTATCAGGTGCATTGCAGTGTCTATTTTTTGTACAATACATACAAAAAAGCTACTTCTGCTTTTTGTTCACATCTACAAATGTTTGTAGTGTAGATCTACAACGGTCTGTTTGTTTTTGCAGAAATTTGTAACTGGAACGTTTGTACTGTATGTCGGGGACTACCTGTACATAAAAGGATGCCGAAGCCATCATTACCTCCTCAGCCATCAGCTTGTGTTTTGCTGATCTGAACACAGAATAACAGTTCACATGATAATTGTATTCCACATTATTGTATGCAGCAGGTTCATCAGGGATGATTGTCTGTCCCTGGACCGTCCTGTGCTGAAAACATTTAACATGGTGAATGTTATTATCTTGCACTCTTCAGCAAGTTAGAGAGTAAACAAATGTGAGGACTGAAGATATTCTACCGAATGATGACACAAAGGGGATTTTTTTTTTAAGTTAGAGAGAAAGCATTTTAACCTACAGCCAGAGTTCTGTGAGCTTAACGGTTGTGTTCATGTCTAGTCTGTGACAAATTGCTTTTAATAGCAGTTCAGACCGGAGCATGCACGGCTCGAGTGGCAGTCGCTGTAATTAAAAGTGCTATTTGTGCACGTCTATTGTCTTTTTCCATTTTCCGCACCAGAAAACATTCTCCACTAGGACGCATGATATTGTGTAACTGAGAATATTCTGTGTGTCCAAGCTGGTTAGTAGAGCTGTCTTGGTCGTGTGTCCACAGGCAAGGTGGCGGTGAAGAAGGAGGACTTGCAGAAGTATCATGGGAAAGACACCTGGTTCCAGCTGCAACCGGTCAGCGCAGACTCTGAAGTGCAGGTGAGTAACTCCTCCTCCATCCTCTTCCTTACTCCAATTGTACTTTCCAAGCATGCTGTCCTGGACCGAACCATTGCATTCTCACAGCCTCCTTCTCTAACTAATGCTGATTTCTCTGCAATATCTAATAAAATCATGCAACTAAATTAATTATGCAGTTTAACCAAACTTTTGTTGTTAAATCAATTCATTGAATCAATGAGTTTTTTTTAAATTCAGAAATGATTCACAATTTTATTTCTACTTAAAAAAACTTTTACAATTTATTTAGTTAAGCATGCCAAATGGTCTAAAACGTATTATTTCTTTGAGAATAACTAAAAAAATATATATATATACAGTCGACTCCTGAAATTTTGGATGTGGTCTAAAAATACATTTCTATAAATGCCTATTTTTATAGTTTAAATCCTAAATATGCCCCCAAAACAATTTTAATTTAATTTCAAACTCAGCTTAATACATTACCCTTATACCCGTATACTGTACCGTACTGTACTGCTGTGTCTTCCGCAGTGCTCGAATGTAAAATACAGATGTTGCCCCTATATGTACTATACTGTATGCCCATGCAAGCGTGTTTTCTTTGGTACGTGCAGTCGTTTTCTTTGGTATCAGTACTGTAGAGTAAATACGGTAATAATTCACCTTCACAAGCCGCGTTGTTTTCCTCTACGGTCGCTTTGTGTTCTCTCTACAGTACAAAAAAATGTATACTGTATTATATATTTTATATGGAAATTTAGCTGAATTTATGTAAATATTTATGTTACAACACTAGTAAGTTATATTGTTTTTAATAGTTTAGCGTTAAAACTCTTGAAACGTTATATATTGCCACAAAAAAATCGATTAAAAAATTGCGGAGGATATTTGTGGTTTCTGCGAAATTGCAGGGATTTCCACGAACAATTATTAGTTAGATTCTAAAGAAAATCTACGAACCACTGAGGACTCAAACTCTGAACCGCGTCTTCGCTGAGGGTCGACTGTATATAATTATACCATAGTTCCATGAGTGATGACAATGGACAGAAACAGCACCGGGGCGTTTAACTATATGTGTCACTCCACGCCCCAGATATTCTACAGTCTTTAATCACACTGACTGTCAGTCACAGCATGGGGGAAAGTACTTCACAAAATTCACATTCAAAACCAGTCACCAGTTGGCGTTGGTTAGTTCCGTGTCACTCACAGAAGAACTCACTGCATTTCAGCACAGCTATGGTGTATATATATATATATAGAGTGAGAGAGAGAGAGAGAGTAGTTTGGATTTATTTTCTACATTCTGCCACAATACTGGATTTCTCAGTCAGGTGTTATTTTAAGACACCTTTGGACCTTCCCAGGAAAGCGAGTCACCAGCCTCAGAAATCACCAATTAACAACCAGCACCTCAGATTAGAGCCGTTGTGAAGACTTTACAGAGCAGAAGTAGCAGATCCATCTCAATATCAACTGTTCAAAGGAGATTATTGTATATTTTGGACGCCTTCAGCATTGTCTTACAGTGTAGAAAGAAATATAAATCAGAAAAAGACATGGAGTTAGAAGGTGTGTCCAAGCCTTTGACTGGTAGTGTATATATGTATGTATACAGAAAATCAATTAATGACTCAAATTACACCGTATTACAATGTTTATTAAATACTTTAGTCGTTTTTTTAATTCATTCAAAACCTGGAAGAATTACATATCAGACAGTAAATGTTAGTTGAATCAAATTGAAAATCACAAATTGAATTGAAACAAATTTATTCATAATTCATTGCTATAATATTTAATAATCATATTGTATAATATCAGTATATAGTATATATTACAGTATATATAATAGTATGACCAAGCGAGTGAAGGGCTTGTGTTTTAAATAGCACATAAATGTAACACATGCATTTATATATTCATGACGTTCCATTAGATAACTAGCATTAAAACTCTGTGCAGTCCAGCTAGTCGAAGGATCAGGTTGTCGGGGTTCAGGTCCCGCTTAAGGGCTCAATGTGATCCATCCCGGGGCTTAAACACACTACCCCTTTATGGGCGGTCACTGAGACGAAATCTGACATCAGGCTAGCTGTGTAACGTAAAGTGCTTGTAGTGCTCAATCATTCAAATCAGTAGATTAACATAGATATAGAACAGATCAGACGTTGAACTCCGCTCCCGTTTGAGTGATCAGACAACGGTTAGCAGCGATCACAAGAATGAGTCATACTCAGACATTTCCTCACTCCGAATTTGCTAAAGACTGCACCTTGTCTCCATGGGTGTGTGTGTGTGTGCAGTGTAGAGCGGATTAAACAAATCTAAAGAATATTTGCCATGAACTAGACTTGTATTTTATGAGATTAGCGTCTGTGAGATAAGTTCAGCACCCCGCAAACTTGAAGGCATCCTGACTCGGTTCAAAGCAGTGTTCCACACACAGACGCATTCTCTCTCTCTCTTTAGACCGAAAGAAACATCTGTATTATTCAGAGGGCTGGATTTGCCCTAAAGCGGATCTCCAGTAACACAGCCGTATTCATTCGCGACTGTGAAAAAAGGAAGTGTGTGTGAGGGAGAGAGAGAAAGAGCGAGAGAGGGGAATGGGCTGAAATGGAGAAGGAAAATGGAGCATCTTCTTCCAGTCATAGAGAGCACATTGTCTGTGTGTGTGTGTGTGTGTGAGAGAGAGAGAGAGTCCCTTGATGCCTGTCACGTCTCATTTGCGTATTGATGATGTCCGCTGGAGTTTGACAGTGCATCTCTCTGAGGGTTTTCACACATACACACACACACACAGATACAATTAGTACATTTAGGCGACAATATAGCAAAGTTTCATCTTTCAGATTTCGTTCTCCGACATCAAATAAAACAGCTGTCCACAAACCTAATCTCACACTTCATTCACACCATGACAAAGCAAGTGACTCTCCACATACCTTCTCTCTCTCTCTCTCTCTCTCTCTCTCTCTCACACATACACACACACACACACACACACACACACACACACACACATACTTGCCTCGAGTCTTTCTCTTCTTCGTCCCCTCATTCACTTTCTTTTTTCTCCTTCTCATTCGGGTGCTGTGTGTATCCATGGTAACGCCATCCCATCCTCCACAGGGAAAGGTTCACTTGGAGCTGCGCCTGAGCGAGGTCATCACGGACAGCGGAGTCGTCTGCCACAAGCTGGCAACCCGGTGAGTCAGCCAATCCCCGGTCCCCCTGAACTCCCCATACAAACCCCCCTTCCCCCACGCCAGCCAATAGCAACACCGCAAACATCATTTACCTGACGGTCATGTCGGAAATCCAATCCAGTTCGGAGGCGGTTTGGATTCCAAAAAGAGATGCGTTTTTTGGAGAAATCTGACAAACGGCTCACAGAAACTCCTGCCGCATTGAATTACCATCTCTAATATAAAATGAACAAAGAGAACAAACCAGACATTTCCGGGTTCTTTAAATACTCTCGCTCCCTTATTATTATAAAGCTCTATTTGTGCTGGATGTAGAAAGATCTCAGACGTGCTTCAGATCCGTTAACACATTCACCAGCTACATTCCAGAGCAGCACAAGAGTCAAATATGGTTTGTTTTTATTTTTTATTTTTCTCCGTTTCAAATTTTTTATTTGTTCAGGGCAAAAAATAGCTCACAACAAACAGCATTCTCTAGGGAGGAGCTTTCTTTCTTTCTTTTTTTTATTTATTTATTTATGTTTTTTGTCTTTGTTCACAATTTCAAAATCAATATCCTGCAGGCACAATATAGCAGATCATTAATTAGCACTGAAATTCAATATTGTTTTGAAATTCATTGATTTATGGTCTTGATGCACTTAAAATATGTTCAAAGCAACATCATTAAATTGTCTTTGAAGCCAAACGTACAGTATGGATTCACGTTCACAGTAACCTGCTCATTTCAACATTTCAACCGGTGTGTAAATTTGTGCTCCAGTTGTGCAAAATTCATAATAATTTATAATTCATTCACTCACTCTGAGTCTAAAATTTTCCATCTTTAAACAAGCCATCGTCCCCCCCCCAGAGGGACCTCATACAGTATATACGGAGATACCGCTCCTCCCCCCACCCCACCCCCACCCTCTCCCAGCTTGGTACTCAGCTCTGCTTGATGTCCTCTTGGGGGTTCGTGGCTCAGCAGTAGCTTATTTACTCTTACACTGAAATGGTGCATTTGAATAAGGAGTGAAACAGGGAGTTCGAGATATGAAAAAAAAAACATTATCTGAAGTACATTTCAGATGAAGAAATGAACACACACACTTTCGGTAGTTCTGAGACCTGTGATAAAGAAATGGTAAAATATGGAACCTTTAATGTAAATTTCAGAACAAGGAAAATCCACTGTGATCTCAGTGACTGTGGATTGACGTTGGTGCCAGATGGGGGGCTGGTTTTGGGTATTACAGCATCTGCCGCTCTCCTGGGATTTGATTACACAACAGTCTGTAGATTTTATAAGGATCGGTGGGAAAAAAAAAACATTGAGCGCGTGACAGTTCCGCCGGTGGAAACGTCTGTTTGATCACGTCGAAACTTTGAGACTACAACAGCAGAAGACCTAATCAGGCTGAGTCAGCACAGGTCAGCTCGAACCCTACACTTGGTTTGCTTCTGGACATTTTTTCAACTGAACGCAAGAATGAGCAGGTTGTCGAGGTGTTTCTGTCATGGTTGTGTAACGTGTTTCTTCTCTGAGTGTTGGCAGCACCAAAGGATCATTGTTGTACAGAACGTCACGTCTGAGTGTATTTCCGGGTGAGACTTGTGTTACATAAACAGGCTAATCAGACAGGAAGTGCTGAGACCATATTAACCTGACTAAACACTCATTACACTCACACACAGCCTGTACATATTAAACACACATGTGAAGTGAAAGAAGATATGAAAAGATCACAATTTCAATAAACACGCCTACATACACACATTTTGGCTGTAGGTCCAGTAATGAAAACATTACAATGCAGCTAAGGACATATTATGATGAACAGAATGAGCAGCTCACCATCATACCTTCCGTGTTGTTTGTTCGTTGTTGCACTGCATAGTGTCTATGGGAGTCACGTGACAAAAGAACGAACGATTCGGACTAGAAGACTCAGAGGTACCTTCTCATTTCTGTTACATAACGGTTTTGCAATGCTTTGCGCATGCGCGCCCAGTAGAAAATGAACGCATCACTTTGAGATTACTAATGATGGGAAGTTTGAATCATTTTAGTGACTCGGTTCTTTGAATCTCGTTCATCAAAATGAGCAAATCTTTTTTTGAGTCATTCAGTTCATTTCGTTCTTTTGATCAGAAATAAAATAAAATGTTACATTTTCAATAAACAGACCCCCAACACGTCTACATACACAAATTTTGGCTATAGTTCCAGCTATATAGCTCACCATCATATCCGAATCGTTCGTCCTTGTCACGTGACTCTCATAGACGCTATGCGGCGCCATGTGACAAAAGAACGAACAAATCGGACCAGAAGACTCATGTGATGAACCACTCAATTCCGTTTCCTGTGTACTGCACTGCATAGCGTCTATGGGAGTCACTTGACAAAATAATGAACGATTCAGGCCAGAAGACTCAAGAGGTAACTACTCATTTCTGTTTCCTGTACATAACCTACGGTTTCGCGCTGCTTTGCGTATGCAGTAGAAGAAAAACTCTCCGATTCTACTCCTTCTTCTGCGTCGCGTTAAAGACTCGTTAAAAAAGAACGAATCATTCACGAATTACTCATCAGTACCACATACGCATACAGTATGTCAGGATCACTATGAGAGTGTGTGTAAGAGAAAGAGAGTAGAAGAGATGGAGCCATCATCACATAGAAGCAGTAAAGGTGTGTATGTCTGAGTTATTATGTGAATGAGCATGAATAATACCCGAGCGTGAATGAGAGCGAGTCACCGATTCAGCAGGACACGGCTTTGCGTCAGACACAGCGATGATGTCAGTCATGTTGCTGAGCTCATAAATATAAGCTTATCTATCATTTTCTGGAAATGACATGACGCAGTGAGTGTTACCCAGTACTGGCTCACTCACATCTGTGCTCTTTGTTACATTTTCATGAACCAGCTTGTTAGGATTTGTCGCTTCGCTTTGATAAATGGTTGTTGGTTTTCTCTTGTGAATAAATCAGTGCACACACTCAAAATAGGAGCGTATATCACATTTCACATTGCAAGTGTAAAGACAAATGATTAAGAATTTAGTTTTTTATAGTTTTTTATAGTTTTTTTTTAAGACTAGTGCACTTTGTGGCTTTTTGGTTATCATTCCTTAGAGCACTAGACTACTTTTGAGTGTTTTTCACTTCCTTTATTGTAAGGTTTAAAGAAACCTCATGAGAAAAGGAAGTGAAACCGAAACAATATATATTATCATGCTGCGATATGTAAATCCTAACAGGAGACTAACATTTTTATTTTCCGCCTAAGTGACCTTTTACGCTGATTAGTGTTTAGTGTGATTAGTGTGATTAGTTTCGGGTGGTTATAAAAGCCATTCATCCATCTTCGTCAAATTATTTCTGACTCACTCTCATTCACACTCTAATATTATTCACGCTCATTCGGAAAATAACTCACACCTTTACTGCATCAATGAAGTCAAGACAAGGCGAGCAACAGTCGCTCTCACGCAGTTTTACCGATCAGGAATGTAAGCAAAATGTCCTTCCTGGAACCTCGACTGATCTACACCCTGACGTGATCCCTCAACTGATCACACCCTCACGTGAGGCAAACATCCGCAGAAATAATATATTTATTACGACGTGAGAGAAACAATCGGATCACGGATTTTTAAAAACATGGTCACTAATAATGGGAATAATGGCGCAACTAGAATTAAAAACACGTCTCATAAACACGTCTCGATCAGAACAGTCTGACCCGGATGTAATGTTAATCGGAATGAGAGCGGTTGTGTAAACCTTTAAAATCTGTTCAATAGGTAAACATTAACCACGTAAACGTTCTCTCCTGTCGGGAATAAATATATTCTTTCTGCGGATGTTTGACTCACGTAGGAGTAGCATCAAGTGACGTAACGAGTTTTCCAGGAAGGAAATTTTGCTTACATTCCTGATGGTTAAACTTCTGTTAGAACAACGCACGCTCACCTGGGTTTACTTCAGATTTCCATCAGCTGGGTCTCTGGCTAAGAGGAGGAGGCACTGACTGGAGCAGATTTCAACTGATCACAGACGACTGAAGGCTTGTAACCAGTCATAGCGCAGAAGGCGAGATTCATCAGAAAATAACCTCAAAGTTAGAGGAAAATACTTCTTCTTTTTCTTCTGTTACATTTCTGGCTGATTAAACACTTCACAGCGGACAGAACCACTTTGCACATGTTAAAAAGATATATTCTGATATTAAACCCTCATTGCATTTCAACACACCTTATCGCATCAGCGTCCATTAAAATCTTTAGTCAGGATGCTTTTAATCAGATTGAAGAAATATTGTCCATGTAAGCGACCAGAGAACGCAGAGGACACCAATAAACAAGCGAAGAACATGTGACCCTCCACACCGACCTTAACCTGAGAATGAACCTAATGCAGGGAACCTTCAGGTGCCAATCGGGTAATGTCCAGGTGTGTCGTTTTGTCCGTAAGGACAGCCAGTGTCACACCAGACGTCCTGACACACCTGGTATAAAGAGGACGTGCGGTAATGACACAGGAAAAGCAAGAACATGTTCAGTAGCATGCTTCCAAGATACTGCCAGAGAGTCAGAACATATTAAGAGAGGCGTGACGAAGATTCCCACAACATCAGCATGTTTGTGCCGGTAGACAGTCAGTCAGAGGACTTAAGGGATTTAAGATCTTTTGTTATCATCATCACGGAGGTCAAAACCGTTCTCAGTCAGGTTTGGAGAGAGATTTTTAACTATAAAGTCAGCATTCAGATGTCTGACGTGATAGCAGGAAACTGCTTAGTTATTAGTGTATTAAAGTCTAAGGTTATAATCAGATATACCTATTTAGTATCTTTATCCACTGTCAGATGAGATAAAGAACATTCCGTGTGGGAATAGTACCGTGATGAATACTGACTCTTCCTGCAGTCTGGTTTGTGTCTCAATCAGGACTAGTGCTAATTCCAGCTTTCTTTAGTCCCTCAAAACCTTCTGGGTCTGGACCGGCTGGATCAGCTTTTATTGGGGAAATGAGTGAAGAGTAATCTGATTAGTTCCAGATTGCTGCCCAGGCAACAACGTCCAAAAATACACTCAGTGACATGACTGTGCTTCGTCTGCCTCTTCGAAAAAATGCCAGCATCCCTTAGATATTCCTTTCTAATGGAGTTATTAGCCAAAAAGAAAAAGAAAAACACGTTGGCCGACCAAAGTTATCACTTTTGATTTACTAAACTGATATGCGAATATGAAAACGTTTCATTCATGAGTCAGATCATTGGTATCTGATAAATAAAAATGTTTTGCAATTTTGCTGTTCAGGGGTCACCGTGTTGTCTCATGACTCCAGCTTTTTCAAGAATTTAATCTAGGGATTTCATCTGTAGTTTGAATTGCACACTTGCTGTCTATGATTTCCAAACTTTACAAATAATATTGTTAATGTAATTTAGATCATGTCTGTTTCAGTGGTACTTTAACATAAACCAGAATTTGAATCCGATTCCTCCTTTCGCTGAGGAGTCATGACTGCAGTTGCAGGACAAGAGTTTCTTACAGTCCACCTGAGCCTCCAATAACGAACTGGAATCCATATTAACTTAAACACATCTCCTGTTATACTGAACTTCCAGTCTCACACAGTGATGCAGATCAATCCTTGCTATCCATTTTCACCCAAATGAGGATATGTTCCTTCACATGCATATGAACTTGAGTAACATCTAATTCTTAATCCATAGGGTCTATTATGATGTTGGCCCCGCCTCCTTTGCAGCTATAATAGCTTCAACTCTTCTGGGAAGGCTTTCCACAAGGTTTAGGTTTAGTATGTTCATGGGAATTTTTGACTATTCTACCAGAAGTGCATTTGTGAGGTTCTAGGTGCAGGCCAGTCAAGTACTTCCACACCAAAGTCGCTCATCCATGTCTTTACCGAACTTGCTTTGTGCACTGGCATTAAGAGTTCCTTTCACTGGAAGTAAGGGCCGAGCCCAACTCCCGAAAAACAACCCCATACAGTTCCAACATGACTGCGTACCAGTGCACAAAGCAACGTCCATAAAGACACGGATGAGCGAGTTCAGTGTGGAAGAACTTGACTTGAGTCCTGACCCCAACCCGATTGAACACCTTTGGGATGAATTAGAGCGGCGACTCCGAGCCAGGCCTTCTCGTCCAACATCAGTGTCTGACCTCACAAATGCACTTCTGGTAGACTGGTGAAAAATTCCCATAAACACACACACTGGATTAAGAATTTGATGTTACTCAAGTTAATATGCATGTGAAGGCAGGCGAGCAAATACAGTTTAAACCTGTTGTAACAAAAAAGCACAGCTGTTTGGTACCGAGTTAGATCGTGGTCTATCTTGCTTGGAGAGATGATCACATTTTAATCTGTTTCTCTCTGGTAATTGTCCAGGCCAATCAAAGTAGCTGACCTCATCTTGTTGTTCATCAAGCCAGGCATTTTAGCAGTACATATGGAAGACCATATGATCCTGGAACATGGGAACATCATTAGGAAAGAGCACGTCCACCAATGGATGGGATGCACCTGGTCTTGTAAAATTACATCATATTTGTTCAATCAAAGCAATCACAGGACTTAATGATGGCTGCACATACCATTAAAGACGTCATATTATACTGCTTTTAGACAAGCCTTAGAGATCTCAGAAATGTATCTGTTAATGTTCTAGCTCAGATCAAGCATTCTGGGTTCTCTTAGGCTGAGAATGAAGGCTTCTCTTTCTGTATAAAAAAACCCACAGGTTCAGTGACTGGAGCTTTAAATGCAAAACAAAAACAAAAAAAAATAGCTACTGCTCCCTTCCCCATGCTGCTTTGTGGAAGTGTATTATTTTTGCCAATCAAAATGCATAAAACAAAACTTTTCTTGAAAGTGCACTGTCCACGATTTAAGATAGGGAAGAGGTTATGCAGTATAACAGGAGATGTGTTTAAGTTAATATGGAGGTTATGCAAAGTATTCTTTTTTTTTTTTTTTTTTGGTTTTTGGAATGATGTCATAGCAGGAGAGAAATTCGAACATCATGTTTTAGCTCATGCATGAACAAAAATGGAAATAAAAAAGGAGGAAAGTGAATGTGATTGTCCAAAAAGAATTCAATTTGTAGGATAATTAGAAGTTAGACTTTTTATGTTAAATGCATTCTTTATCTTCCTACAAACATAAATCTGTCCAGATGATAAAAACCAACACGTATACAATAATTTTTTCCCCCTATTGTTCAGGAGCCAGGTCTTGACTTTGATACACAATGTGGCATCTCAGCCATGACCTTCATTATTCCCAAGCATCACTGCTTCAAACATCCCATCAGACCATTTTCATCTGACCAAGCAAAGAATAAAAATAGCAAATAATGTTTAATTCTGTACAGTATGTGTATGAAATTCATTCTGCATTAGAACATACAGTGAGGTTCATACTGTTCAAAAAAATATTTATATGTAATCATTCGAGTGAAGTGAATAGAGTCGATCAATGCTTGTGAAAGTCAGGATGTTTGATGTCACACTGGATAAGGCAACGTCCAGATGATATCCTCTCCATTTTGCTTAGTCTCTGTTTTTTTGCGGCATTGCAGAGTGTAATTAATGTAAGCAGCTATTAGTCAGACAGTCAGCTATTTCAAACTGGCAGAAGAAGCAAACCTTATGCAGACATTGAAAATGTCACCTACCCCTCTGGGGTGGACTGACCAGGATTATTAAAATATTTTTCTTTTATATTGTTATTTAAATTTTAATTGATGACTTTAATTCGTAATATGACTTTACTAGTCGGAAATAGTTACATGAAAAATGATGATTTTTTTTTTTTTTGTTCTTGTTGCATAATATCGCTGCTGTATCATATCCGTCTGTCTGTGTCAAAAATCTGTTCTTGCAACCGTCCGTGTATGACCTTCAGTCCCATGACATCACTGCACCGCCTGGAACGATAATCATTTCACAGTCTTTCTGATTCATCCACAACTCATCGGTAATCGCTGTATGTCGCTTCGAACTGACACATCTGATGTGCAAATTGTCTGTTGCTTAAAATATCTTACATGAGCAGCTCACTCACTCATCGTCTATACCGCTTAATCCTCTTGTACAGGGTCGAGGAGGGGGATCCTATCCCAGGAGACTTAGAGGTACACCCTGGACTGGGTAGTAATCTATTGCAGAGTGCACACACTCTCATACTGGAAATTTAAAAACGGCAGTTAGCTTAATCTGCATGTCTTTGGACTGTGGGTGGAAACCATAGAACACGGAGGAAACCCACCAAGCACAGAGGAGAAAATGCGCGCAGAGGCGGGAATCAAACCTGCCCGGGAATCGAACCTGAACTCTGAAGGTGCAAGGTGACAGTACTAGACACTAAGCCACCATGCTGCCCAACAACATATCATGCTTTTGGTAAATGTTTATTGTGCCTGTGATAAAAATAAAAAAACAAACTTCCATGGTATTTTTGTTCTTCAGCAGAAATATCGTTTTAAGGTTGGGGGAACAACGTTCATGCAAGATTAACAAATAAAAAACCAAACTAGGTTACAGTGTCACTTCGGTCACGTTGGTATGACAATTTAACGTCAAGACAATTTAAATGGTCTGCTGGGTTTGTGCCTGTAATTGTGCTGTAGTCATTTTCAAGTCAAGGTGTTGTAGATATCAGTGTCCATGGTTTAAAAAACAGAGCTTTGACTATATTGTTTTTAAGTTTGAGCTACGGTAAGCTGTTTGAGCAAGGTGTTAAAACAGGACTTATTTTCAGGTCTTTAATTTCCTACTAATCCTGATCTTTTTTCTCTTGTTTGTTTTTCACAGAGTGTTAGAGTGCCAGGACTTGCCTATTGTTAACGGACAGTGCGATCCTTACGCCGCAGTGTCCTTACAGGGGCCGTCCAGGTAAATCTGATCCACTGCCACCACAGCAACCGCCTCATGTTTGGTAAAAGTACACAGACAAACTCTTAAGCAAAGTGGATGCAACATCTCATATTTTTCCTCTTTCCTTTCAATCTCCAACAGATCGGAAGCCAAAAAGACCAAGGTCAAGCGGAAAACCAACAACCCTCAGTATGACGAGGTCTTCTACTTTGAGGTAGAGAAAAAGAACGCGGAGGTTTTTTTTTTAACGATCCTCTGAAACGTATTCTGCCCGAGTGAACATTAACCAGCAGAAACAATGAACCATTAGGGTGACGGCTTACTGTACAGTATGCGAAACCTGAGATCAGAAGGAATTTTACTCAGCTTTCAGTCTTTTTATTGAACCGGTACAAGCCGATCATTTGCAGCGCGCGTGTTTTCACGAACAGTGTCGGCAGGATAACATTTCGTTCTCTCTGAGATCCTGTAAACTAATCTGAGTCACCCTGTTAAAGCTTACAGTTTGTGGTTTTCCGCTTGACAAGCGTCCACACCCTCATGACCTCCTTAAAACAGACATAACGACGTCTACGCAGTGTTTACAAACAAGCTGAATCCAGATTGTAAGAAGTGATAAGTTGTGGTCGACTGCTCTGGGGATGAAAAAAAAAAAAAACAGAAAGAAAGCGCAAGCATGTGGATCAAACCGGAAGGAGGACAGGTCCACACCCCTGCACTTGCCCTTGCTTCATGAGCCACTGCTTTCAGAGAAACCTCAGCACAGTTGATGTTTAAACTCCCATGAGGGCTGCTTCTGAGTCAAAACGATAACTCTCCCTCATGAAAACCCTGCACTGACTTTTCTCATTTCCTCCTTCTCTTCACTCTGCTCCACGCTAGCCGTCCTGGACAAAACCGTCTAATGGCTCAGTTGGCACGCTCACATTGGCTGGTGGACGGGAGAAGACAGAAGCAGGATTGATTCCAGCTCTGCAAGATACACAATCCACTCCATTGATCTCATCCCCCTCACAGTCATGGTCTTTCCCACACAAAGCACGCCACACAGACATGCCGACCCCTACAGGCCAGAGTTCATCACAGTGCCACATACCTCACCACCGACTACAGCATGTGCGGGCTACAACCGAGATCTCCTGCAGTTAGTTAAATAGTGAAATATCATATCATCATATATAACTTTCTGTTTGAACTTAAGCCTTAGAACAGGAGATCTTGCAAAGGTTTACCCCGAAAAGCCATTTCCATTTTCAGAAGGCATGCAGTGGAACGGTATCAAGATGTAACAATATAATTACGGACGTACCAGATGTATGCGTCATCATCCATTCATTTATTCATTCATTCATGCTCATTCATACCACTTATCCTGTGCAGGGTCATCCCAGGGAACTCAGAAGAAAGTGCTGAGCCGTCACAGGACTCACTAACCCTAACCCTAAGCACACACTCGCACACTTAACCATATAGACAATTCGGAAGAACCAATAAAGCTACAACATGGAAGAAAACCAGAGTACCTGCAGGAAACCAATCAAGCATGGGGAAAAAATGCAAACTCTACACACAGACTAGATGTGAGATTCAAACCCCCAACCCTGGTGGTGACAGCAGTAACCACTAAGCCGTCCAACCTCAAATGTGAATTTCCAAATTCGAGCAGGATTTCATTATGGAAATTGCATCTCATACCCCCTCAGATGTTTATCGGTAGCGTTATGTTTAGGGAAGTGGTGTCTCAAATGGCTAAGGCTGTGGGTTACTGATCAGAAGGTCGGAGCCCAAACACTGCCAAGTCGCCACTGTTGGGCTCTTGACCAAGGCCCTTAACTCTATCTGCTCCAGCGGCGCTGTAAACTGACTCACCCTGCCCTCTGACCAGTTTCCTAACCGGTTTACTGTGCTGTACAAATAATTGAATATTTATTTATTTGACAAATAATTGTAACAAATAATTGAATATTTATTTATTAAATTTTTTATCTGTGGACAGTCTGGAGTAACACCATGCTGAAGCTGAGCATACACCTTCACTGTATTTCTTTTATACAGTTTATGAAACATTTATGATTATTAAATCAGGTCAGGTGAGTCTATGCTAGCCAGCAATAGTCCTAAAACTGGAGATTATGTATGACTTAATTAGCTGAGTAGCTAGCATTAAAACAGAAGATTATGGAAAGTTATAACGATATGACAAATATTATTTCAGAAATCCTGCCAGGTTAGCTTATATTAGCTGAGTAGCTAGCATTAAAACAGAAGATGATGGGAAGTTATATGACAAATATTATTTCAGAAATCCTGCCAGGTTAGCTTATATTAGCTGAGTAGCTAGCCAATAAAACAGAAGATTATGGGAAGTTATAACTCTATGACAAATATTATTTTAGTAATACTGCCAGGTTATCTTATATTAGCTCACAAACTGGTATGTGTTTTTTTCATAAGGCTGGTCCGTATCAGAAATGACACTGTTTACCGAATGCACAACGAGACAAAAGGAAATGTCAATTCACCTGACGCTAATGAATTCCCTCGCGATTTCTCGTAAAAAATTTTTTTGCTTCGACATGCCTGTACTTTCCACCATTGTTCGCCTCTCAACCACCAATTAGTCATCTCCTTAAATAAAAAAAAAGAAAAAGAAAGAAACAGTACTTGAAACAGCGATGACGGCACTGGTTAGGACTAGACGAGGGGAAGTCGAACACTTCCCTTTGTCTAGGAACTTCAGGACCACGCACACACCCAATTTTTAACAGCGACAGAGGAAAAACGGCACCGCGCAATTAAAGCTGCTTACCCCGAAGCGTTGAAACGAAGCATACCGGCATGGCATTTCATAGCTACAGTGTGTGTTGTCTACAGTTTTTGTGTACAAGAAGATGTATTTTTTTCTTTGCAGGTCACCAGACCACTGAACTACACCAAACGGCAGTTCGACGTAGAGGAGGAGGATGTGGATAAATTAGCTCTCAGGTGTGTTTCGTATGAGCATCCGTGTACTGTAGTATCTGCACAAATAAGGGAGGAATAATACACCACCTGTGCAGGCGTGCTGAAATAGGAAAACAAAGATTTGATTAGCACCGCATGATTATTGTGCTGCCTCCTTTTTATTTCGTATTCGTAACTCAAATCTGATAATGCGGACCGTGTGCACAATTTAAGTCTTTGTGTTGTTACAATAGAGCTATCGACTTTAGAGCCAGATGTCTTGTCAATGCTGCTGGTGCAGAAAATAAATCAACACCTTCTAAACAATCAATTTAAAGGACTAAGAGGTTTTTTTTTTAACCCTGAATGTGTCTCCTGGTTTTGTTTTCCCAGGGTGGATCTTTGGAACGCAAGCAACCTAACCAAGTTCGGAGACGAGTTTTTAGGAGGTGTTCGGGTGCCACTGAAGGTTTTGGGCCAGGACGGTGTTCATGATGCATGGTATTGTACTTGTAGTGACAGAACTTTGTCTTCTTCTGTAGGTGTCATTAATAAGTACAAACTGAAGCACCTGTCACCTTGCACCTTTCTTTATTTCTCTTTTTTGCCTCACCTCTCTCTCTCTCTCTCTCTCTCTCTCTCTCAGGTACTTCCTTCAACCGAGGGATAACGGGAAATCAGTGAAGGCCGACGAACTGGGTTCTTTAAGACTCAACATTGTTTACACAGAGGACCATGTTTTCCCCTCAGAGTGCTACAGCGACCTCACTGACCTGCTGCTGCAGTCTGGACGGATGGAGGTGAGGCTCCACCCACTTCCCCGCTATCCCCAAACAACCCACCCAAGCTGCAGGTTCTCAATGTACAGTATCCTGTTGAGTATAGTGTATGTAATATGATGTGTGTGTGTGTTTGTTGTCAGCCCGTGTCATCGTCAGCAGCCCACATCCTTGGAGAAGTGTGCAGGGAGAAGCAGGAAGCGGCTGTCCCGCTCGTCCGGCTCTTTCTGCACTACGGCAAAATTGTGCCTTTTGTGAGTGCAATCGCCAATGCAGAGGTTAACCGCACACAGTGAGTTCACACACACACACACACACTTATTTATTGTCTTTCTGTGGGCTTTACATTATTATTGTTATGATTACACAGTGATGTAATCTTACAGTATGTTTTTCTGGTTTTTAAAGTGATTTAATGTCAAGTCACTGATAGTTAAAAACACCAGATTTTTAATCACTGTACTATTTGAACAGGATGCTTTAACGGGACATGCAGTATACATGTCAATAATGCTACCGCTGGATATCGAAAATGCATACTGTGCAGAAAATGGCTTGTCTAACAGTGCATGACAAAATGTTTTAAGCGCAAAACTAATCCTATAGGTGTAGAATCCGTGAGCCTGGATGTAAATGTCTGCAAAATAAATATTAATGCTTGTTTTTTACGCAAGGATTGAAAGTATGAGGGGCATTCAAGTCAAACAGGGACTTGTGATAGATAGATCACCTGACCTTTAAAAATCTACAAATAACTTGCCGCCAACTTGAGCAATAGATGCATCTGTCTGTAGGAACCGTACACACGATCATTCACCAGCACCACTCACACCAAATTACAGATGTACACATCCTAGTACAGTCCTGACCTCGCGCCAAGCCATTTCCACATGTTTGGGCCATTAAAGGAGTTCCTGTGAGGCCAGCATTTCAAATGTGAATCAGACGTACTGAGAAAACCTTTTTTTATCGTGCATTATTATCTTTATCTAGTGAATTACACCAGGATAAGTGCATTAGTAATATTCGTTTTTACTCTCATTACTGTGTTCTGTTATTCAACCGTTTCGGGGTTGACTTGTACGCCCTTCATGAAATAAGCTAAAGGAATGACGAGTCACGCAGCGTGATGCAACAGTTCATAATTAAATTTTTTTGCACCTTGAATTAAGCTCTAATGAATTGTCGAGATGTCTAGAGAGTCACACACCTGATTATTTATAGAGCTGCAAATGGATTCCCGTGTCCCGATAATGTCCGAGTCCGTTTTGAGTCACTTAGCCGTCTCTTCCTGTCCCTCAGGGATCCCAACACGATCTTCCGGGGCAATTCGTTAACATCCAAGTGTATCGACGAGACCATGAAGCTGGCGGGAATGCACTATCTCCAGGTCACACTCAAACCCATAATCGACGAGGTGAGGCTCGATTACTCTATCCTTAAAAATGCTGTAACCCTTACTTATTTATTTTTTTATATATATAATGTTTTTGATTATTACTGTGTGTGTGTGTGTGTGTGTGTGTGTGTGTGTGTGTGTGTGTGTGTGTAGATCTGCACTGAGCACAAGCCTTGTGAAATCGATCCTGTTAAGCTGAAGGAATCAGAGAATCTTGAGACCAACAGGGTGAGTCATACTTCTCTCGGTCTGCATGTTTATGAGACTCATGTGTGTGTGTGTGTGTGTGTGTGTGCGTGGGTGTGTGTGGCTTCCTTTTTGTTTGTGTGTTTTGTTTTTTTACGTTCGAGGCTGTGTATGAGTTACCGAGGCATGTGATTCTGCATGCTTGTTTACTTCATGATACACACTGACAGAACGCTAGGCTGGACGTTATGAAAGGCATTTCTGATTTACAAACGTTTTCACACTTGTCTGTCTTCATTTACTTGATGCCGCAAACACTGACAGGCATAACTGCATGTTCCCAAGCAGTGTGTGTTTGTATGCTTTTTCACCTCCCTTTTTACCCCGGTTCTCAGGAGAACCTGCGGCATTACGTGGACCGCATCTTTAACGTCATCACTACCTCCGGCGTCAGATGCCCCACCGTCATGTGCGACATTTTCTTCTCACTCCGAGAATCCGCCGCCACACGTTTCCAAGGTAACCACGTCCACACTTTACATGACCTTGAGTTAGCAACTAAATGCAGCGAAGCATAAAATAGGCACTTGCTTTTTTTTTCTTTCCTTTTTTTCTTTTAGTAGTCGTCCAGCGTCATGCTGTCCCCAGATCAGTTTTGTGTAGTTATCTTTTGCTCAGCAGAGGTTCAGAAACAGATTATCTCTGAGGAGTTTCTCGAATTCTCCTGCTCTTTATCCCTTTGGTCACTTTCATATTCCGTATGACTGTTGTGTCCTGGTTTGCCTTGTATTTCAAAGAAGTC
Source organism: Clarias macrocephalus (assembly GCA_011419295.1). Classification (NCBI taxonomy): domain Eukaryota; kingdom Metazoa; phylum Chordata; class Actinopteri; order Siluriformes; family Clariidae; genus Clarias; species Clarias macrocephalus. The sequence goes on along the minus strand of JAAGKR010004281.1, from coordinate 16,654 downwards.
AGTGGCAGCCTGGATTTTAAGTTTGCATGATGCCACCTGGTGGACAGAGAGGCACATTGCACATTGCAGTGCCATTATACCCAAACCGGAGAACATTAAAACTTAAGACCTTTTGGAATTACGTCATTTTTTTTAACCCCTGAGCTGTAATGTAGTCGCATAAGCACGGGTGCCTCTGTTTTTTTTTTTTTCCTGCAAAAATCCAGCCAGCTAAGTATGAGTGCGGTATTATTACTGTTTCAAAACATCAAACCAATGAAGATGATGAGAATCTGTCATCATAAAGATGAGTGTGTTTGTGTTTGCGAATGTTCACAGTGGACCAGGATGTGAGGTACACAGCCGTCAGTAGCTTCATCTTCCTGCGCTTCTTCGCCCCAGCAATCCTATCACCCAACCTCTTTCAGCTCAGGCCGCATCATCCAGTGAGTGTTTACTTCCTGTATGCGACATTAGAAATAATAAAGGTGTATTAATTTTATCACCGTCCTTAACGTCCTGCTTGATTTACGCCCAAAAGGACCCTTGCACATCACGGACTCTGACGCTCATCTCCAAAACCATCCAGACCCTGGGAAGCCTCGCCAAGTCTAAATCGGTAATGTGTTTGATTAAAGTCTGTCCCTCTGGAAAAATCTCTTTAAAACATACTTGCCCTGTTATCAGGAAATTGCTTAATCTGAATCCTGAACACAGAAGCAAGCAAAATTGGGTGGGTGGGATGTTCTACTCTGTTCCCTGTTAGTCAGAATGACACTAGCCAATAGAAAAGGGGAGAAATTAGGTAAGTAATTATGATGACAGGTTATGACTCCAAAATCAATATATATATACAATATAAATGAACCTGTCGATCAGCCAGTGACCAGAATTGGCTGGTTTTCATTTTGTAGGTCGTGACCGCCAATCATCAGCTGATCAGTCTCACGTATTAACAATTGTTAAACAACCGAGCGCGGAAGCTTCCAAGTGGCACAACAGAAACACGTTTATGGTATTACATTATAAAAAAGTGAGTGTTAAAAATCTCCGATCTGCCTTTTTCTCCAAACTTTATGAGCGTATTAGTCTCAAACCCACTCGTTACTCCTTACAAAACACCACGAGTGCAAATTAGTCAAAAATTGCATGCTTTAGAAGCCCCATGTACCCCCCAGTAGAAACGCGCAAACATGCCCACGTTGAGTTTTGTGACTTTGAAGATAATAAATATGACGGATGACAGAGAGATATGCTGCTCAGTAACAATTTAGATGTTTTTGCTTAATTTAATTTGCTTTTAAATGTGCGCTAGTGGCCTCCGAGTGGCGCAGTGGTAAAGTGCTCGCCCTGTCATCCGGAGATCGCTGGTTTGGTTCCCGGGTGATGCTGTAACCTCTCGCAGCTGGAGGTCTGGAGAGAGCTGATTGACTGAGTTCTCTCAGAGGGGAGGGATGAGAGGTACTTGGTGCTCCCACATTCGCGGCACTAAATTGGTGGAGAAAATCGGGGAAAAAAAAGTGCGATAGTTATAGAATCACAATTTTAATGGAATCGGCACCGAGGTTTGGTGATAATACCGTGTCAGGCGGTGACTGGAGATTCCCATAAGATACCCAAGTTTCTTTTTTTTTTTTGATTTTTTCCCCGATTTTCTCCCTAATTTAGTCGTGTCCAATTCCTCCCCGTCACTAGGGGGCTCCCACATTAAGGCTACTACTACCATTCAGCCGAGGGGGCCGAAGACTATCACGTGTTTCCTCCGAACCACGTGACGCCAGCCAACCGCATCTTTTCGAACTGCTCGCTCGCGCACCGTTGGGGGCGGCGTAACACACTCGGAGGACAGCGCTATCCGCTCCCTTCGTTGCGCGAGCTCACAGACGCCCCTGATTGGCTGTAGAGCCGTGATTAATGCGGGAGCACTAAGTACCTCTCATCCCTCCCCTTTGAGAGAGCTCGGCCAATCAGCTCTCTCTAGACCTCCGGCTGCGAGAGGTTACAGCATCACCCGGGAATCGAACTCGCGATCTCCGGATGATAGGGCGAGCGCTAGATACCCAAGTTTCAAGGGTTTTTGTGCCTTCATGTGTTTTAGCTGCTTCTTAGAACAGTTATGAAGTGGTTTAAAAGTAAATTAAACTACAACCTTTAAACAAGCATTCTCCAATCACTGCTGAAATGTTTGTGTTTTTGAAATTGGCCATGTCGGTGATAATGATCTCGCCTTTCCTCTTTCTCTCCAGGGGAACTTCAAGGAGGCGTACATGGCTGCGTTTTACGATTACTTCAATGAGCAGAAGTATGCAGATGCTGTGAAAAATGTGAGCTGCTTATTTATTGTTTCACAAGTGTCTATTTATTATTATTATTATTATTATTATTATTTCACTTATCGTCCCTATCGTTTAGGCTATGATTTTACTTTAAATAAAAAGCTAAAAATGGATTATAGTTTCTGGCTTGATTTCCATAGCAAAGCCTCAATCATAGTCAAACCCGGGTAAATATTTAGAGAAATGGCACCAGGCACAAAATTTAAG
>JAAGKR010004281.1:0-14112 GCA_011419295.1 Clarias macrocephalus | reverse complement strand
TATCAGGAAATTGCTTAATCTGAATCCTGAACACAGAAGCAAGCAAAATTGGGTGGGTGGGATGTTCTACTCTGTTCCCTGTTAGTCAGAATGACACTAGCCAATAGAAAAGGGGAGAAATTAGGTAAGTAATTATGATGACAGGTTATGACTCCAAAATCAATATATATATACAATATAAATGAACCTGTCGATCAGCCAGTGACCAGAATTGGCTGGTTTTCATTTTGTAGGTCGTGACCGCCAATCATCAGCTGATCAGTCTCACGTATTAACAATTGTTAAACAACCGAGCGCAGAAGCTTCCAAGTGGCACAACAGAAACACGTTTATGGTATTACATTATAAAAAAGTGAGTGTTAAAAATCTCCGATCTGCCTTTTTCTCCAAACTTTATGAGCGTATTAGTCTCAAACCCACTCGTTACTCCTTACAAAACACCACGAGTGCAAATTAGTCAAAAATTGCATGCTTTAGAAGCCCCATGTACCCCCCAGTAGAAACGCACAAACATGCCCACGTTGAGTTTTGTGACTTTGAAGATAATAAATATGACGGATGACAGAGAGATATGCTCTAGACCTCCGGCTGCGAGAGGTTACAGCATCACCCGGGAATCGAACTCGCGATCTCCGGATGATAGGGCGAGCGCTAGATACCCAAGTTTCAAGGGTTTTTGTGCCTTCATGTGTTTTAGCTGCTTCTTAGAACAGTTATGAAGTGGTTTAAAAGTAAATTAAACTACAACCTTTAAACAAGCATTCTCCAATCACTGCTGAAATGTTTGTGTTTTTGAAATTGGCCATGTCGGTGATAATGATCTCGCCTTTCCTCTTTCTCTCCAGGGGAACTTCAAGGAGGCGTACATGGCTGCGTTTTACGATTACTTCAATGAGCAGAAGTATGCAGATGCTGTGAAAAATGTGAGCTGCTTATTTATTGTTTCACAAGTGTCTATTTATTATTATTATTATTATTTCACTTATCGTCCCTATCGTTTAGGCTATGATTTTACTTTAAATAAAAAGCTAAAAATGGATTATAGTTTCTGGCTTGATTTCCATAGCAAAGCCTCAATCATAGTCAAACCCGGGTAAATATTTAGAGAAATGGCACCAGGCACAAAATTTAAGGAGCATCCAAATACTATATTAATTCTTCTTGTCGTTTTTATACAATATAAGAAGGGCTGTCTTCTTATATGATGTCACAATAGGGAAAAATTCTATTGGCTTGTTTAAGCCCCAAGACAAACATGGAAAACGACACAAAACAAAGATTTATTTTTATTTTTTTTACATCTGAATATCTAATAATGACTTAAAACTGATTTTGTCATAAATATGTCCCTTTTTATTTAAGCACAATCCTGTTTTAAATGCTAATTTAAGTGCTTCCTTTCTTTCTCTCGTGTGCTTACGTGCAGTTTCTTGATCTGATTTCCTCGTCTGGGAGGTGGGACCAGAAGAGCATCGAGACGCCGATAATGTTAAAAGAAGGGTAAGCAGCAGCAGCACCATTATCCCCTCGTGAATGGCTTTAACCAAATATGATTTAATGCTTGTGATAAACCTGTAGCATGAACTTAACATATTAACAGCAGAGCCAACGGAAAAGATACGTGTGTGTATCTCTAACCTGTCAAGTTCAGATCCTGGGTTTTTTTTTTTCAACATACCAAATTTTAGTCCTTGTTAATTATGATGAGTTGAGTCATGTTTGTTCAATTAGGTATTAATACTAAACTCACCCTCTAGGCTAGGGTCTGACTCGTCTGTCTGGCCTTTAAGACACATTCAGGTGTCTTTTTTCTTGTATTTCTCTGCTGGGCACAGGAGCGTTAAACTGACTAATAAGAGGGTTGATGGGAAGGGTTCTTGCAGGTAAGCTGCACCCGATTGGCCGCTCCTCTGACCCTCACAGCCCTTTCCGCTTCCCTGATACGTGTAAATTGTATAGACAATTATCAGGGAAGTGTCGAACCTAATAATATGCAAAAAAGGAAATGCAGATGAAATCTCCTGCCATTGTTTTTTTTTTTTTTTGTGTTGTGTGTTTTGTGGCTAAAGACGTTATCAGAAGAGGAGACGGTTCGAAACAAACAAAAAAGAGGCTTCTCTGAAACTAAAATGAAGAGATCTAACTTGTCATGATGTTTCCATTGTAGATCGACGTTCAAATCTGACCAGAGTGATAAAAGTATGGCAGTGTTTTAGCAGAACAAGAAAACGCTGTTCCGGTTCAGGTTCCTAAGTACAGTATGGGTGTGAATTCCAGGACAAAAGGAAGATGAGCTGCGGAGCTGGGGATGAGGGATGAAGGGATCGGTGGGGGAAGGCGTTTCATAACGCTTTTTCCATAAGCCTTTGCACAGCTGTTTTTAGGTGAACAGTGACCTCCAGCTGAAAGGACGTAGAAGCTTAAATGACTTACTACCTACATGTACAGTGCATAGGACAGGAGTCATCACCCGGTGGACTCAGCAACATGAACATGAACTCAGCAAAATGAGTACTGAAATGTCTAAAAGAAAACAAAGGAAGTTCAACAACCCGAACCAGCATGGCTTCTGTAGAAGATCCTCTGCCGTAATGATTAAACTGGAGGAACCAGAGGCTCAGGACAGAGTTTGACACATTACTGTACTGTAGTTCTCAGATCTGATTAGTGAAGTAGATGCATGATAGAAGTTGATAACCAAACATCCCAGCATGAACTCCATGTGTTTGTGAATGATTTTGATAAAATTACTGATATTGATACTGTTTAATGAACACGGTGTCGTGAATACAACCTCAAAACAACACATTTTTATCCCTGATTTGGAGCATTAAACATCCATTCGCACCACATCTGATTACATCCATGGTCCCTTAAGTTTCTATCAGGGTTTAGAATTTCGATCTGAGCTGGAATTGGGACGGACAGCGTGCGTATCTCGTCTCACATATCTTTCGGTGTTGTAATGCTACCACTGTGTTTCATTTTCTTTCGGAAATTAGTTTCCCAAATTACTGTACTGCACTGTGATGCTTACACGGTGTCTAAATTGCACCGGTCCGGTTTCACGGAACGGATCTCGTACACTCAGTGAGTGGTTGTTTTTTCACCCTTTTGGTTGCTTTACAATTTATTATTCCTAATGTATTGTTATTACAAGTTTCTGTTTATTTATTTGTTTACTTATTTATTTGGGCGGGATGGTGGCATAGTAGCCACCTTGCACTTCCAGGGTCCGTGTTCGATTCTAGTACTCTGGTTTCACCCACAGTACAAAAACATGAGTGAATGAGTGTGTGTATGTGTGTGCCCTGTGATGGATTAGCCTCGTGCCCTCTTGGGGTCGCCTTGGATAGATTCCAGGCCCTCCGTTGACCCTGTACAGTATTCTACTCAAGCTGTCAGTTTGGTATTAATACTGTAGTGTCCCAACATGATCTCATTAATCATGCAGTCAACATTGTTCTGATGTCATTTTATCAAAATAATTCTGACTTTTAAAAAATAACCTGATACCAACGTTGTCCCAACATCCATAATGTTGCCAAATTAATGCCACCGCAATGTTTTTTTAACCCCGATATCACATCTGATATGGGTATTTCCGCTGATGTTTCACTGCTAAAAAATTTTAAAAATTAATGAAAAACAGAATTTATTAGTGTTAAGGCTTTATTATTTGACTGTTGTCACCATTCAGTGAGTTTTTGGTTTGTGCAGATCTTTATTATCCAGACAGTATAATATAATGGCAACAGGACGTCATTAAGGATTCACCCCAAAGCAAGACTTGTTAGCTGTTCTGATTTGTATGGTTCATTTGCTTCATAAACTTTTGTCTAGGCAGTGTCTCCGTTTAATATTTATAAACAATTCTTTAATGCCTGGTTAAGAAAAGATTTATATCCTCGAGATCACTACAGCATGACATCACTGCTATGAGGGCTTCATAATAATAATAATAATAATAATAATAATAATAATAATAAAAGAGGCATTCAAGTCAAACTGGGACTTGTGCTGAGATTTCTCATAAATTAAGATGTAAAGACTTCAAGCACAGTACAGTTGTTTGAACAGTGCAAACATATTAAAGAACGTCTGCGAGTGACGATCTCAGCCGAGGTGGATCAGAGTCCACTGCAGTCGTTCCTGTGAATATTCAGCAAGTGGAACACCTGATCTTTGAAAATCAACGGATAACTTGCAGAAGAGACACATCTGTCTGTGGGAACTGTACACGCCATCGTTCACCAACACCACTCGCACGTTACAGGAACTCGGCCTGGAGTTATTGCCACATGTGCCGAACAGTCCTGACCTCACTCCAAGCAATTTCCTTGTGTTTTTGCCATTAAAGGAGTTCCTGGGAGGCCAGCGTTTCAGACGTGACGCAAGAAACCGAGAAAGCCTTCTACCTTGATGATATCCAAACACCAGTGAAACACATGTAGTTTTTACTCTCTCATAACTGTGCTCTGACCAATCAAAACACCCGGTTTGACTTGAACGTCCCTCGTTCCAACAGGCTGATTGGCTTCCATATTTCACTCCCCGTTTAAACGTCAGCTCGTGAACAGTCTCCTCTCTTGATAACGTCTCTGGTTGTGGCCTCTCAGTGTTCTTTGATAGCACCACCTCCCCTTGGTTGTCATAGAGGCTGGACATGGCATGGTCCAAGCACAGACATGTTCTACAAGTTAGTTAGAATAAAGTCTGTGAGTCTGTTTACCTGCAGTATGCATTTCGGTGTGCTTGAAATTCACACGGCCATTTACTTTAACATGTGGTATTTTTGTCATCATTGCTTTTCAGTCATTCAGTAAGCATCAGAACAATTATTTATTTTAAGTGTAAGATTTGCGTCGGGAACAGTAATCGTTTAGATTTAAACGCATGTCCAAAAAAAACTGTACAAAATAATCTAGACCTGTAAGTAATGCTTGCAAAGGGAAAAAAAATCTAATAGTGTTTTTGTAACACAGAGTTTAATCAGTGCTCTTCTTTATCTCTATTCTTTCTTCTTCTTTTCCTCCACACCACGTTTGATGGCTAGGTTTATGATCAAAAGAGCGCAGGGAAGAAAGAGATTTGGTATGAAGAACTTTAAGAAGAGATGGTTCCGGCTCACTAACCACGAGTTCACTTACCATAAAACCAAAGGTAAGGCAGAAGTTATTCTGACTCTGACAATATTGGGCACCTTGTGTTCATCTGGTGTATACAGGTAGTCCCCGACTTACGAACATTCCAGTTAAAGATTTCCACAGAGACAAATGGATCCAATGAATCAGTCCGGTAGCACGATGATAGAAAATGTCTGTCCTGTAAAGATGTCCTGATGGGGAATAATCCTCAACAAAACAGAGTTCACAATACAGTGGAAAACAGTTCAGAGACAAAATAGAGTTCGGGATTCCCCTCGCGATTTAAAGGCGCAGAGACAACACTGTTTGCAATTAATTTCCTTTGGCGCTGTTATGGTTTTTGGCCACATGATGGCAGTGTGAGGAAAGAGGACTGAAATCAAGTCAAGTGCATTGGTACGCTTTAAGTTGTATAATTGTGTCAAAGACGTATAAGATTCTCTTTTCGGACTTCCTCGTTTACTTGTCCGTAAGTCGGATACTACCTTCTACTTCCTACTACTACTTCATTCGTCATTTTCATATACAGCAGAAAAGGTTATTATAGGCTTGGTGACTGTCACTAATGAAGTCTGATTCTGAAATTGTAAAGAAATTCATATCATTGTGTTTGTAATTACCGGTCACATTTTTTTATATTTTTTAATTTTTTTTATTTATTTGTGTCTGTGTGTGTGTGGTTGTTGTTGTTTGCGTAAAGGGGAAGAAGCGTTGTGTAGAATCCCTATTGAGAACATCCTGGCTGTGGAGAGATTAGAGGAAGAGTCTTTCAAGATGAAGAATGTAATGTTGCACACACACACAAACACACTGTATGCCTTAAGAAACTGATTATATATGAATTTCATATCCATAAGTCACACAAATTCATAAGTCACGTAGTTGTTTGAGCTGAATCATTGTGAGTTTAAAAGATTTCAGTGTTATCTAGGACGCTTGCTGATTTGTCTGTCTTGTGGATATACAAGTTAATAAAATCTTTGGAGCCACCAGAGAAACACAATAAATATCGTTCCTCAATCCACATCAGCACTTCCTGATCTTTTTCTCTTCTGGTCTTTGTTTTTGGCTCTCCAGATGTTCCAGGTAATCCAACCGGAGCGGGCGCTATACATTCAGGCCAACAACTGCGTAGAGGCGCGGGACTGGATCGACATCCTAACTAAAGTCAGCCAGTGTAACCGCAAACGCCTGAGCACTTATCACCCTTCAGCCTACCTCAACGGCCACTGGCTGTGCTGCAAGCAGGCCATCGACTCTGCTCCAGGCTGCACACCCTGCACCGGGTAAGGAACACTCGCTCTCTGGAAATTTTAGTAATGCCTCTAAACCATGATCAAAGTTTTAATTATTTATTACATTTATAATAGAGATGCACCGGTTGATCGGCTGTTTTTTCATGTTGTGCAGTCAAATACAGTCATGGCCAAAATTGTTGGCACCCCTGAAATTTTTCCAGAAAATCAGGTATTTCTCACAGAAAAGTACTGCATTAAGTACCGCATGTTTATTCCCTTTGTGTGTATTGGAACAAAACAAAAAAAGGGAGGAAAAAAAGCGAATTTGACATAATGTCACACAAAACTCCAAAAATGAGCTGGACAAAATTATTGGCAGCCTTTTAAAATTGTGGATTAATAAGATTGCTTCAAGCATGTGATGCTCCTTTAAACTCATCTGGGGCAAGTAACAGGCGTGGGCAATGTAAAAATCACACCTGAACGCAGATAAAAAGGAGAGAAGTTCACTTAGTCTTTGCATTGTGTGTCTGTGCGTGCCACACTAAGCATGAGCAACAGAAAGCGGAAAAGAGAACTGTGTGACGACTTGAGAACCAAAATTGTGGAAAAATATCAACAATCTCCAGAGATCTAGATTTGCCTTTGTCCACAGTGCGCAATCAAGAAGTTTGCAATCCAAACTTTACATGCAAAGAGAATAAAAATGTGTATAGCAAGACACATGTTAATGCAGTACTTTTCTGTGAGAAATACTTGATTGTCTGGAAAAATTTCAGGAGTGCCAACAATTTTGGCCATGAGTGTAACTGATTCTGTGCACAAACTTCCAAACAGCGTAACAGGAAATAATTTTAATGGTGTTACATTATCAAAAGTTGACTGTTTTTAAAAAGCCTCTGCTTGGCCTTTTTCTCAAATTCGTATCGAAACCCACTGATTCCACACGTCTACACCAGTCTCAAAACACAATGTGGGCTAATTATTGAAGAAGAAGCCGAGAAGCTGCACGTGCAAATTTATTTGCTACGGTTGTTTAGAAAAATAATTATGGTGGATGACAGGAAAACATGCTGCTCAGTAAAATAATAGCCTTTTGTGAAATTTCATTTGAGGCGACTCTTGTATTTAAAGTGAGTTTGTACTGTTTAAATGCTGCGTTTGGTATTTGGTAAGTAAGAAAACTAATTTAAGGTCTGAGCCACATTTAATCACTCGTGTACAGTTCAGTTGTGAAATTGAATAAAGCCAAGTTATACAACTTGCAAGACATGACAACTTTTTTATTTAAGGTGCAAGGACTTCAAATTGTAACAGAATGGAAAAAAATGTAATATTGAATTAGGATATTTATAGAATCGTGATAACTTGTGAAAATCTTACATTTACAAAATAGCTTTAATGAAAGCAACTGATTTCATTAAAGCTATCGTCAGTATCGATGTGTCATTCTCTCGATTCCTTGTGTTTGTGCAGTGGCCTGCCCGCAAACATTCAGCTCGACATAGACGGAGACAGAGAGACTGAGCGCATCTATTCACTCTATAGCACCTACATGTCCAAGCTCATCAAAATGCAAGGTGTGGTTTGCTTTGGATCATACATGTTGTGTGCGCTTTGGAGTATCAGGTGAATGCGCTTTCAGTAACCTGTGGTCGTGTCCCACTCTGTCAGAGGCCTGCGGCAGTAAGTCTGTGTATGACGGGCCGGAACAGGAAGAGTACTCCAGCTTCGTCATAGACGACCCACAGGAGACCTACAAGATCCTAAAACAAACCGTCGCAGCCGTGCAAAAACTGGAGCAGCAGCATGCACAATATAAGCGTGAAAAATTCAGGAAGACCAAGTATGGCAGCCAGTGAGTAGAACTTTGTTCAGATTTTACACAAAACTAATTGTTTTGTTTTTACACAAAATTATATAGAATTAAAAGGGGAGACCTAACTTTTGTTAATGTTCTTTGGCATTTTCATGAAGGGTGCTAATAATTCTGTCAAGTGTAATCCAGGTGGAAATATTGATATTTATATTAGTCTTGTTTGTTTGTTTGTCTGTACAGAGAGCATCCGATTGGTGACAACAGCTTCCAGTGTTATATCCGGCAACAATCAGAGAGCTCCACCTACTCAATCTGACTCCGCCCATTGCCACAATGCTCTTCTCTCTGCAACGAAAACCACGACAATGCGTGTAGATCGCAGGAACAATGAGTCGTGATTAACGGGAAGTGATAAAGGAGTGCGAGCTCAAGCTAAAAAAAAAAAAGAAAGAAAGGATCTCGCACGAAGCTATTTCTTTTTTGTATGTTGAACAAACCCAATCAACAGCTTTCCACAGAACTGTGTGCACTTTAATCGTCACACCCGCCCCGTTGACGATGAAGCTCTGCCTCATGGCAAATTTTCACCGAGGGACTCTTTCTTTTTTTTTTTTTCTTTTTTTTTTTTTTCTTTAGGTCTTGAGAATTTTATTGTAGCTTTTCTAAGTCTTCAGGACCAAACTGCAGGTTTGAGAGCCCCTCTGCTTTTCACTTTTAGGCACATCGGTGCATGCGTTAATGAGAGTTTGGTGGCCAGTCCCAGCTCAGAAGAGTTAAGAATTTACCAACTTCAGCTTTAGGTTGCACGAACACAAAATCATCAGCATTTATTAATGCATGGTAGCATTTTACCTCTGGCAAAATAGCTTTAGCCAAAGTAACAAACAGCTTGATAAAAAATAAGTCAGAATGAGTAAGTGCTTGATTCCTCTGAATTGGGATGCTGACTGAAAGGACCTATCTGAATCAGATGTTGTTTTGATCCGTTGTTTTTTTCTTCTTATAATGGCATTGCTTAAGAGACCTGTATTAGATCAACCATTTATGCCATAATATAAAAAAAAATGTTTTTTTTTGTGCATTGTGTTCATGTCCAGACTTGATCCAGTATAATTATATGCCTTTTGAGGACATTTTTTTAAATCCCCAGCAAATATAACAGCAAACAAAGGATTAAAGCATACGGGGAAATGGGGATTGTGACACCATGTTCTCAAAATATCTATAAAATCTGAACTGGGTATAAACTCTGATTTGACCTGGCATGTGGCATGACTAAAACTCATTATTCGGAAATTAATTTAAACCCAGTTCTTTTTGTACATTGATCCTTTTTTTAAAAGGGAAAAACTTAGATTAACTGTAATGTTGTGAATAATTTTTATTTTATTTTTTTAATTTAACTGGTCAGTTTAAATGAACCGGTTCTAACAGGTCCCTTTGCCAGTTATGCCAATGCCAGACATTTGTGGTATTTTGTATTTTTGTTGTGTTTTATGTACTGTAAATAACATATTTGTAATCTGTATCTTGTACTGAGATTTTTTTCCTCTGATGTGTGTGTATGTGTGTGTGTGCGAGTGAGAATTAAGGCATGTGTGAGAAAGATATTTCTTACCTTATTGATTATCTTTTATTTTAACAAACATCCTCCCAACACTTATAAATGTAACATACCGAGTGTTGTTTAAATCAACACACTTTTGTGTATTACAGAAATTTACTAATGGCCCAGTTCGTTTTCCGACAGTTCATCCATTAGTGCATGTTTAAGTGTGAATTTATTGTTTTAATATAAGCCAGACAATTTTTGCTACCCACTTCCAAAAAGGTCCAGTATTTATTTTTATATCACAATATAACATTTTGTGAGTGAGATTATTTGAGTACAAAAGATCTCCATACTCAGAAGTATGAAAGATGCAATAATTTCCCTGATCAGTTATTTTTAACAAATGTCTGATCGGTAACAAATTATAGTTGATAACTCATTTTAGTTTCGGATCAGTTCTTCTCACAGCGATACCTTAGAAAGGGGGGGGGGGGGGGACAGTGTATTTTGTATAAATATATAAAGAGTATTATTTACAAAAATGTGATGTGTAGAGGTTGATGTGAAATGGATGAAAATGTAGATGCTTTTTTTTTGTCAAAATGAAGGCAATAGCAAACGAAACCGTGAATGTGTGTTTTATTCCATGTCATGGACAGGAAACTAATACATTTTGAGACTATGCTTTACTACATTAAGCTCTATTCTGAATTTGTGAAATATAATTCATTTGTACAGTTTGGAAAATTCCTGTGCTTGAGATAAGACTGTAACTTGTGCGCACAAGGTACAGTTCGTTCCCATGTAACTTGTGTATACGTTTTTCTATTTCATTCGCATAATTGTATGCTAGGGGGAAAAAAATCATGACATCTCCGAGCCCTCATGCATTTCACAATATTTACGCGTCAGTCTTCTAAAACAAGTGCAATGTGACTATACCTCTGTTGTATCAGCTTGAATATGCCCATGTGATCAGGCAAAAACAACTCCATAGATGTGATAAGCTGGTCATTCAGTACATTCAGGTCGTCAGCTGACTTTATTTTATTTCCCACATAACATCACGCCCATCACTCTGGAATAGGCTCAATCTGATCTCATCAGACCACATGACCTTTTTTCCATTGTTCCGAAATCAATCCTTTATACTCACTCGCTCACTCATCATCTATACCGCTTAATCCTGTATTCAGGATCACGGGGGCCTGGAGCCTATCCCAGGAGACTTAGGGCACGAGGTGGGGTACACCCTGGACAGGGTGCCAATCCATCGCAGGGCACACACACATACACTACGGCCAATTTGGGAACACCAATTAACCTTTCCTACATGTCTTTGGACTGTGGGAGGAAACCCACCAAGCACGGGGAGACCATGCAAACTCCATGCACACAGAGACAGGAATCAAACCTGGCCGGGAATCGAACCCAGACCCTGAAGGTGCACGGCGACAGTGTTAACCACTACACCCCCGTGCTGCCCAAATCTTTTATACGTGCTAGCAAAATCAAGGCTGATTTTTTTATTATTATTATTCTTACTAACAAGTGAATTAGTATATCTCCACACAGCTGTTTAGTTAGAAATGATCTTAAATTCTCTATTAAACCTTCCTCTGGTTTTCACTGTTGATTATAATTAACCATGCAACTTCACCGGATGACGATTCAGCGCTATCCTTCTTGATGCTTGATGCAGCCCAATAATTTGACCCTTATGAAGTGATGACTTTTTTTTTTTTTTTTTTTAAGAATAAAAGTAGATACTGGAGTTTTTGTCTTTTTCTTCCTCGCTCATCATCTATACCGCTTTATCCTGGAGCCTATCCCAGGAGACTTCGGGCAAGAGTCACACACACTATGGGCAATTTGGAACGCCAATTCTGCATGTCTTTGGACTGTGGGAGGAAACCCACCAAACACAGGGAGAACATGAAAACTCCATGCACACAGACCCAGTAGGTGCAAGGAGACAGGACTAACCACTGTGCTGTTGGTTGTTGTCTTGTTCTTGATTTGTTGTGCTGTTGTTGAGGGTTTTTATTTTTTATTTTTATTTTTTTTACATAAATCCTGTCTTGTATGTGGAATATGGCAAGAAGTATGGCTTACTTTGTGATGCAGTGTGAACACACAATGTGAATTATGAAATGTCCACGTATGGACAGGAATATGTGATAGTTTTGAACTTTTATGGGGACATTTGGCTGGTGTCCACGAGGGTGAAAAAAAAAAGATGAATTTTTATTTTTTAAGTTTTTAGTTACTGAGGTTAGTGTAAGGTTTATGTTTGGCCTGTGTGTGTTTTTTCCTGTGAGAATGAGGGTAACCCGAGGTTAAACCCACCCCACCCGGCGCAGTGCTAATGTAAACAGGGGGTCAGTAGCATGTAGGCTAATGTACGCAGTGGCTCTGGGTTCACGCGCGCTGGTGCTCGCTCACTCACTCACTCGTTAACAATATAACAGCGGAAGACGACTTTAGGAGGGAGAACCGAGCGTCTCCCGCAGGCCTGAGCTGAGCGGGCGCGGAGCAGAAGTTGGTGTGGAGCCGCGGCTGAGAGGAGACGATGCGGGGACAGAGAGCGGAGCGGGGCGGCTCGCGGATCAGCCTGCTGCTGCTACTGTTACTGATGGCGGCGCTCTGCTCAGCGCACCACTGTGAGTCCAACACACACACACACACACACATTGTCCTCAACTTTACTGCACACTCTGCCTGCTGTGTGTTTAATCTGTTCCTTATTTTAATCTGCATAGACACTCGACATAAGCAGTGTGAGCCGTTAGAAGCGTGCACGTGCCGTTATTAGTGCACGTGCACGATTTAAACTAGTTTTAAACGACGGTTTTCTTGCCCCTCACGCTTCTGAGCAGAAACTCGGTTTAGTAACGACACTGTTACCGGATGCACGTGCGCAACTTAAATCCCCGCGCGCGCGTTTAATCCGTTTACAGCCTTACGCAGACTGCACAGTGCACGCGCACAGGTCCGCTGTCCTACCCGTGTCTATCTGTCTTTCTGTACACCCATCTGTCTTTCTGTCTGTCCCTCTATCTATTTGTCTGTCTAGCTGATCTATATCTATCTATCTATCTGTCTGCCTGTCTGTCTATTTGTCCATTATTCTAATTGATCTGCGTCTGTCTGTCTATCTGCCTGTTTAGCTGATCTGTCTTTCTAGCTGCCTATCTGTCTGTCTAACTGTCTCTCTGTCTATCATTCTGTCTAATCTATCTATCAATTTCTGTCTCTCTGTCTAGCTATCTGTCTTTGTCCTTCTGTCTGTCTGTCTGTTTATCTAGCTATGTAGCTGTCTGTCTAGCTGATTTATGCATGTCTTTGTCTGTCTAGCTGTCCAGATATCTATCTATCTAATCTATCTATTGGTCTGTTTGCCTTTCTGTTTTAATAGATGTATGTGCATGTATCTATTTATCTACTGTTGTATTTCACAGTATGTGTCTGTCTAGCTAGCTAGCTGCCTGTCTGTATACAAGGTGGTATCAAATAGTTTCCAGTTTAGCATGCCACAGATTCGGTTGCTTTCTCCATATGTCCTTCCTCAGACGCCTTAAAATCTGGCAGTGGAATTTTCTGTTGATGGTCTGGCCCCTGGGGACGAATTCTCAATGCACAATGCTGTGAATGCCACTAATGATCCTCGACATGAAGGACGGGTCATCCACGGCACGCTGACAGAATTCTTGGCAGATTTCGACACTACAGTATGTTCCTTCTGCTCCTGGGTCAGCGGCCTGAGATGAACTTCGCTGCAACACGGTGCATGTTCAAATTAGACCTGATAATTGCCTGGACTGTCCCATATGACACAGCGGCAGCAGCAGTAATGTTGTGGATTGTTTTTCCTATGATCCTCACTCACAAGTTGTCTGGTGGTTTTAACATTTCCGGAGGTTAAGGTCTTCCTGATCTCTCGCCGTCTTCCAGTGATGTTCTTCCACTCGTAAACTTGTCTCTGTGGCAGATCTGTCCAGTTTCACACAGTATTTCATGTTCGCTCTTTGTTATAACTTGCTGTCCATGATGAAATGACAGACATGGGAATGCACGTGGTCGGAATAGCACCGGTCACACGGCTCCCTATGTAAACAGGACGATGTCTTTTAGCATGCTGACTTATGAAGGTCAGTGATTTATCTCTCTGTATGTCCGTCTTTATTTGTCAATGTCTATTTGTTTGGCTGTATGTCTGTCAGTCTGCCTGGTTGTCTATATGTAAAACATCTACTCACCTACACACTTTGTAAACTTTATAAAGTTTCAAGGGCTTGTATGTTTTGTACCATTTTATTCTGTACCATATTCCTTCCTTCCATCCATCCATCCATC
>JAAGKR010004280.1:10612-63288 GCA_011419295.1 Clarias macrocephalus | reverse complement strand
GGCCCCCCCCCCCCCCCCCCCCCCCCCCGCCAAAAAAAAAAAGCTTCAGAAATTAGGTGATGTTAATAGTTTCTGTTATTTTAGAAACAAATAACTTCCAAAACTAAGTTCTGATTATTTGCCAGTTGTTTCCCTTAAACAATTACTCAAACAAGAAGCAGAAACCTGTCCAATTGGCTTCCCTAACAGGCATTATTTTGCTGGCTCTCTCTTTGATTATTGTCCAGCTTCACAAAAATTTGAGGGGAACTTTCCTGTACACAGAAAAGACCATGGCTATTGAGTTTAGGCTTCTAGCACCTACTAGAGGACAAAGATGAGATATTCAAGCATCTTGTAAACAAAGAAACTTTTTGATTTAACACCAAAAAAGACTGCACAACTGGACAAATAAACTGTAACAAGGTGTTTAAATAATAAGAGCACAGGATGAAAACCAACCCAGTGTTCTGTTGCTCATCACTCAGTGGACTTAGCCTCCGCCCAGCGGCTAAACTGTAAAACTACAAGTTCCAGGAGCAGCTGCAGAAAGAAAAAAAAAACAAAACAAAACTAGGAGACATGTTCTAATGGAGCAGGAGACATGGGACAAGCTGAGCTCAGCAAAGTTGCTAACAGGTATTACAGTGTCCACACAACCATTTACTGAGCGGTTTCATTGGAAATGATAAATATATCTGAGTAAATATATATCTGACTTACATTACACTTCAAGTTAGATATTAGAGTCTAACACATAAATGAACTAATATACAGTAAATGTGTCTATTTCAGTGCATAGTGGAGTTTGTTGAGAGAGACAGGGAAAATCAAATGAGGACGTGATGAGGAGAAGACAGGAAGACAACATCAGTGAGGATACTGTGTCCAGGGCCTAAAATTTGTTGCTGTGCCCCATTTGATATTGAAGATGTTGTGTAATATTTTTTAGAAAAAAAAAACATTTATGTTTTAAGACAAATTAGTACATTACAATTATTTAAAATGTTGAGAAAACTTTGAGAAGTAAAAATGTTTTTTATTAAAATGAGAACTCTACAAAGTAAATATTTTCATACAGTATCTATTGTTTCACAACAACATTATGTTTTGTTTTCCTAATTAATCTCTCTTTATCTATTGTACTTTAACTTGTGCATAAACGTCTTGATAGTTCGTGTCTCTAGATGTTCTGGAGGATGAAGGTTTCGTAGCAAAACTCACAGCTGCATAGTTCAAGACATCTTCATCATCAGTCTGATAAAGAACAAGAGCCGTTTATAAACCAGAGCGGATTAAAAGACTAAAAAATAATAATAATCATCTGTATATTTTTCTCTTAAAATTCTCTGTACATTGTGGATTGTAGGTCAGATGTGTATTTATTTAACAGAACAGAATCACAATGAACAGAAGACTGGATTACCTGATTGGTGGGAGTTTGATGGTTACTTGATGAAGCACCTGAACAATAAAACACATAAGTAAAGTTTAAATAGAGAAAAGATTAAATTTTTGGTGATAACATTATACAGTAGATAAATAAATAAATAAATAAATAAATAATAATGAAGCAAAGAAACCTTTAGTTTGATTCTTGATTAAAAATCCAGCCAGAACCATGATCACAATAACAGATATTATATTTAAGGATGTTAAAGTGATAACCAAATAGAAATCTTCTGAACCTATAAAAATGCACAAGTTATGTAAATGTTGAATATATTAACTACAGAAACGATCTGTTATAGAAAGTGAAGGAAGTTTATTTCATTAAAACGCTTACTTTCTGCATCACTGCTGTTCGAACGCTGGTGTGTAACAGAGTGTGTGTTCTTGTTAAGTGTTGCAGGTGTAGGACAGAGTTTCATCTCTTTACCTTTACAAATAAATTGGAAAAGCAGCAAATGACAGAAATGATACTAAATATGAATAATGTGAAATATTCAACATTTAATGCACATGTACACATAATTCTGGTTAAAGTGTTGATCTGGAATTAGCAGGTTATCAGAGTAAAACTGTTTACCTTCAAACTGCAGACGTGTTCCAGATGTGAACTTTAGTGTAGTTCCATCCAATTCTCCACAGAAATATTCTCCTCCATCATCTTCTCTTGTCTCTTTGATGTTGAGATCAAAGTTTTGGTCATTTACAGTAACACTGAAGCGGCTATCAGTAAATCCCTCAACAAAATCATAGCCCAAAGTGTTACTGTACGGTCTCGCCAAAAACTCAGGCACTTTTCCGAAACTCTGTCTGTACCAAGCTAACTTCTTTTTGTCTTTGACCTCGCTAATGTTACACTCCATAGTTACAGCTTCTCCAAGTTTTACGTTTTTCACATGAAGCTCCTTGATGTCAGACATTTTTACTGTAAATAAAGTGTTTCATATTTAATGTTTAATGATGTCATGAAATTAGTTAAATATTTACTTACTACTTTAATGTCAAATCTTTTAAACATTCCTCACCAGTTGTGCAGAGACAAAGCAGAGAGTAAAGAGCCACAAAGAGTGTGATCATCGTTCCTGTTTAGACAAAGTGATAGTGAGGTAATGAACTTGTGTGTTCAGTAGAAAACCAGGTCCAGACTCACGCCTGATTGGATGTTTTGAAGCTGTGGACTGGTTTGATTGGTCCATTAGCTGTAATGAGATGTGAAGCTCACAGTGAATTCTTGTCTATTCTGATGCTGTGATGAGTCACATGACTTTACAGATATGATCTACTGGAGCTCTATCAGTCCTGTGTGCTGGAACCTCTCTGATAGAAGAAGTTTAATGAGGTGCTTTTAGGTCAGCAGATCTAACAATCCCAAAGAGGAATAATGTGGAATCCTGCTGTGGGGGAGGGGCACAGTACAGTTTCAGTACTGACCTTTCACTAATCATTTGTTTAACGGAGAAACTGTAGTGAGTGTATATATGGAGTTTTACGGTAACCATCAGCCACTTGGGGAGATATCATCTGTATTATTTTAATATTCATATATAAGATGTAGACATGAGAAAATTTTAGAAGATTTAGGTTTTGTACAGGAAGTTATGACTATTCTTTATTAATTTTTAAAATGGTACATGTAACAGTTAATAAGAAAATATGGGTATATTTTCATAATGATTACATAGATTATAAAGAAGAAAGTTTTTTTTTTTTGTCCTGAAGTGTTTAATGGGGCGGCACGGTGGTGTAGTGGTTAGCACTGTCGCCTTGCACCGCCAGGGTCCGGGTTCGATCCCCGGCCAGGCTCGATTCCCGTCTCTGTGTGCATGGAGTTTGCATGTTCTCCCCGTGCTTGGTGGGTTTCCTCTGGGTATTCCCATTTCCTCCCACAGTCCAAAGACATGTAGGTTAGGCTAATTGGCGTTTCCAAATTGCCCGTAGTGTGTGAATGAGTGAGTGTGTGTGTCTGTGCCCTGCGATGGATTGGCATCCTGTCCGGGGTGTACCCTGCCATGTGCCCTATGTCTCCTGGGATAGGCTCCAGGCCCCCCATGACCCTGAATACAGGATTAAGCGGTATAGATTATGAGAGAGAGTGTTTAATGGTTACCATAAAATCCTGTATCTACACACACCCGAGTTTTTACACAAGGGGTGTTACTGTTAATTTGAGTGTTATATTTATTGTCTCATTCTCATCATCTACCAAAACCACATGTTTAATGTGTTAATTAACCTTCTAATGATTTCAGTTCACTTTTGTGTTTCATGTTCAGTGTTATTTCATTAACAGCATTTGTCATGTAAATTAGTCACAGCACTTAAGTGCTTTGCATGTTTACTTAAGGCCCAGCACTTCTAACATAAAATGATTTTTTTTCTACTCATAAAAGATTTATGCGTATATAACTCCAATTATTTACTGATAATTATTACTGATAATTATAACTGACCAATTATTTTCTATACATGCTTCAGTTTCACTTTTTTCATGAAAATTAAATATTTCCAGGGGTCATTGTGTGGAGGAGTTAAACTTACTGGATATCTGAGTGAGTTAGCCAGTGAGACCAGTATACACTTCCAGTTCAAATTTGCTGATGTTATTGTCAGTGGAGGAGACTGATGAATAAAACCCCATTTTGTTGGAAGCAACGTTACTGTAATGAGCTCATCCTTGTGGTGTTTATATGGAGAACATTGAAAAATACACCAGTCTCATGTCGACCTCGTGGCTAAAATCTTTTTTCAAATTTTTTTCCTCGTTTGCAGGTATTCCTCCATGATGACATGCTGCTTCAGTGCTTGAAATTAAACAAATAATAAAATTAATAAAAGGATGATTCTTCGGCAACTTTGCACACACAAGAGAGACATACAGGATTGCTGAAGTGACCCATGGCTCAGGATTAATTTCTCTGTATGAAAGCAAACCTGTGATTATAAGCTCCACCCCTACAAAGCAACAAACCTACAAGCAGTCATGAGAGGGGACGCCAAGTGTGAAAACGCTCTTAACACATGTGTAGAAGTGTTACTGACTGCAGCAGCGCTCTCTCACATCATGCAGTTTTATCAGTTGAACAGAAATAACATTGTGGTTTCTGAGTTTCTGAGACTGAGTGTTTAATCAGCAGCTCACACTGACTTATTTTGGGTCACTTCAACAGTCTGAATGTCTTTATGTTAGAATCTCAGACTAAAACACAAAAGAGCTGGATCTCATTAATAAAAATATCTCTAAAAATATCATGTAGAATGTTGAGATCACTATTTATTCAGACTGTACTAGAGACTGTGCTCCATCTGTGGGAGGCCTGTTATCCACCCTAAAGGACACAACAACAGAGAAAGAACTGGTATTAATTAATGACATTAAGTATATATGAGATTAAGTCTCATATATTTTTGCAGACATGAATAATTTTAATTATTAACCTGTATAAAACAGATCCAAAAGTATTTATATAAAGCATTTAGACAAAGTGCTGCTGCAGTCTATGAGTTCTGCAGTTTCAGCTCCTTTGATGTGGTAAAAACCTTAATGACCTCACACTGCTGTTTGGTTCAAGACCTTAATTTCTAGTTTCAAACTATAGAAACAGCACTGTGGTTTAAAGTGAGAGATGTAAACTAAAGAGTTTGATGCTTTCATTATCAGGGCTGTAAGAGATGTTAGACTTTTATAAAAACCAATGGTTAACATTTCAGGTTAAAGGTTCAGTTACTGTGCAGTGAATTTGAAGCTTAGAGACACATTTCATTACTGAGAAACTTTTTTTAATGAGTGTATTAAGATGTATTCAAGATCCAGAATTAAGATACACTTCCTCATCTTGAACTAAAAAATGATGTCAGATCAGAATGATGTCGGAACGATGCCAAAACGATGTCAGAACCAGAAATGTCAGTTGTATCTCTTCTGGCTTTCCTCCACTTTGATGACCGCACTGTCACTGTTTCAGTGCTGTTCAGGCGTGAGTCAAGCACGACATTCCGACGTCTGGGTGGGTTTTCTGACAGGGAATGCAGGCTTTATGTCCAGGCAGCGCCTTTTTCTCTTCATGCTCAAAGGTAAGCATGCAATGCTGTTGTTGTACCAGCCTGCTAACACAATACTACCCCTTTACTTGTCTGAGCTCATTTCCTGTAAGTGCTGCCATTGCACCTGTTTGAGCTTGATAGATAAAAGCGAGAGGACCGTGTGCCACCATGTCACCTGTTCAATTTCAATGAAATTTTATTTGTATAGCGCAAAGCAGCAAGCACCTGTTAGAGCTCATTTAAAAAAGGCGAGTGGAGTGGCTGCCGCCATGTTATCTTTTTGAGCTCATTTCACAACGGCAGATGGACTGAGCAACACCAATTCCACTGTCCAAAGTGTCCATATGGCACAAAGACGGAAAGACTTTACACCACTAATTCACCATTTTTAGCCCATAGTACACAGGTGGATGGACTGAACACTGCTAATTTTACCTTTCTGAGCTCACGTCACAAAGTTGGACAGACTTTAATTCCCACTAATTCACCTTTTCGAGCTCATAGCACAAAAACGAACGGACTGAACACTGCCGATTCACCTGTCAGAGCTCACGGCACAAAGGGGGCAGTGGGACACCACTAATGCATCTGCCTAAGCAGGACGGAGTGGCATGTACCCGGGCACTTCAAACGCGAAAACGCTGAATGCCACCGTCTGTGGCATTGAACGAAACTGAGGAAAGGCCTGCAGGAGCCACCGCAGCACTTTTTACTCATGTCAACTGTCACTAGAAAGGTAAAGGCTGTTGTCATTGCCACTAAGGCTCCCAGCTGCGAAAACCGCTCAGTCGATGTATGCTTCATTGTGTGTTTAGCCTTGTTAAGTGTGATTTTTAAACAAAGGGAATGAAACTGATTAGTTCAAAGGGAAACTGTGAATGGTGTAGGGAAACATGATCTTCACATTGCAGGAAAAGGAATGAAAAATTTCCCTTAAGTCATTGTGTCTTGCTAGAGCATGAAAAAAATCGAGCTAAAAAAAGGATTATATTTTATCATCACTATTATCAAGGATGACTTCATTAAAATTTTGTTTAAATAAAAATCATATATCATATAGGCTAATAATCTATAATAAATTAATAAATATGTGTTGTTATCTGCTCTTCCCGCTTGCATGAGCTCACAGATGCCCCTGACTGGCCACAGAGCTGTAATTAATGTGAGAGCACTAAGTGCCTGAGAGGCTACAGCATCACCTCCGAATCGAACCAGTGATCCCCGGATGAAACATATACGGATGATTCCTGTCTATGTTTTGGAATGGTATCAGTTTTTGTTTCAATAAATATTCAATACTTAATGTAACATAGTGTGAAATTTCCACAGCGACCGGTATCCGAAGTGCTTATGCTACCATTGTAACGTGACGTAAATGACGCTGCTGGATGTTCTAAGAGGTGGAATTTTGTTTAGGGAGGTTCCCTTCACTGACATTCCCTGCACACGAAGCAGGGAGTAAAAAGCAACTTGTGAAGTTTACTTCATAATGGAACACAGCAATGGACGGCTGGGCGGTGCTGGCCGACTCTGTCTGTTAGGCTGCGTCAAAGGTCTGCCAGGAACCACTGCCCACGTGAATGCACTGTGCCCCACTATTATTGCCGACACTCGCCAACTGAGTGCTTGGGCACTGCCTGAACCAGGACATGCAACCCTCATTACTTTCCACACCTTCTTTCCTTCATCCCCTTCCCTTTGTCTATTTTTCCAAATAAAACTATCCTTTTCTAAGATTATAAGACCTCGCCTTGTATTTGTGTGTCTGTGGTGCCACCTGAGTCACAGGTCTTACACTATATAAAATATATAAAAATTTATTCATGTACAGTAAAGCATTCAGACAAAGTGTTTCTACAGTCTATGAGTCTGGCAGTTTCAGCTCCATTGATGTGATTAAAAACGTTAATGGCCTCATGCTGCTGTTTGGATTAAAACATTTTCCCTCTAGTCTTCATCCCACACCAGAGAGTGTGTGTCAGTGTTAGTAGAAATAAAACTGTGGTTTAAAGTGAAAGATATAAACTAAAGAGTTTTATTCTTCATTAGGGCTGTAAGGGAGGTTTAAATAAATCCAATGATTACATCATTTTTTGGTTAATGTTTCAGTTACTGAAGTATGTTTAAGTGTGTTTAAGTTAAATGCTGTGAAGAGAAACATTTCACTATTGAGAAACTTATATAATGAACTTTATTCATATATTCAGAGTTCATTTAAATATTATCCTTTAATTCTGTTGCACCCCAAGTGTTACTTCACTGTCTGCCTTTGTCTCCTGAATTATTAGCTCCAAGACCCTGGATATGCTTCTGACTAGTGACTGTCCCGTATTTTTATTTGAGCTTGGGACCAGCACTAAGGCTGTCTTAAGGCTGCACTGATGGCTGAGACATGAACCAAGAGCTTCCACCTGTTTTTTGCTACCCACACCATAAACATGTGGCATATTATAAAATGATAGTGGATGTAATGTAGAGGAGCCCAGAAATTTCAGGTCTGGTGTGTGCGTGAGTCAGTCAGTCTATCTGATTGATTGTTTCTGTGTATGTGATTACCATAACCTCTCTGTTTTGACTGTTTTCCACTATTCCACACATCCTGTCAAATTGACTCAATACCACATAAAGGGTTCAAATACTGTATGTAGGTGGTGCAGGAGAAGTTTTAAATGAAATTTAGGTCATTATATATATTTTTTCAAAGACATTAGCCAAAGACATCAAAATTCAGGATAAAACAATCATTTGTTTTATTTATTTCTTTTTTACATTGTTTGCATTTACATTCTTCTTAAAGAAAGGGTGCCATTAATTATAACAACTTTCTTTCCAATGGTTTCATTTTTGTAGCAGAAATGGAAATGCTACTGTGGGTGTTAGCTTCTTTTGAGCATATGTCAAAATCTGCTAGCTAATGTCTTGAGCATGTTTCATTAAGGTTGTGAAATGCTGAACCAAAAGTTTAAGGTTTGGATATTTAAACTTTTTTTGTTTATTTGTTTCAAATGAGTTTCATTAAAGTTTGAATGCTTTACAATGACATAGCTTATGCTCGGTATAACAAGTAACATAATAAAGGATTAACTTGCTATGTATGTATGATAACCACTGGCATGATTCTCAAGAGAAGGACACTTGTATCCAAAAATCTGAACAAATGATTTACAACATGAAATAACTTGGTCATCTTGACGACGATGGTTTTATCATCAACTATAGTTGTTAATGGAGCCAAAAATTATGTCGATGAAGAGTGTGCAGTAGAGCTAACATTATCTTTGTGTCATTCAGTAGCTGTACGCCGTTCTAAAGCACCTTTACCTCTGTCAATATGGCAGAACTTGCAGAAAGCGCGGTATTCATTTTTGCTGATTTTGCTTGCAAGCTGGTGTTCTTAACACACAAAAGTTCTAAGGAAGACTTTATTTCCAGTGAATAAAAGCTTTTTGGTTAATAATAGACACTAATTTGTCACAGTTGCATTAATTCATGTAGGCAATCTGATTGACAAAAGAAAAAAGGAGTGCCGTTTTGTGATGAGGGTAGAAATAAGGACAAACGAAATATGGACCAGAATGATCACCATACATGCACACATCTTGTACAATCAAATTGACAGATAGCAGAACCAAACCACGGTTCAGAGTTAAGCTCAAGAGGTAAAATCATATTAATACTTAAGCTATTTTACAAGACACTGTATCTGAATTAGTGTAATAACTTAAAATTGTTGATCTTAAAAAAAAAAAAAAAAAAAAAAAACATTTACAAATTTATAATTTTTGTCTAGGCTAAATCACCATATTTGAGAATTCGGGTAGAGGTAAGATGATCGGATGAGGCCTCAAAATGTGCATGTCCTGGTCTAAGAAAAACTAAATAAAATGAGATAAAATAAACAGACTTACCATCAATATCAGCAGGTATCCTCCTTTGATAAATATTACATAAACTTTGTTGCATGAATCATTGTCCTTTACATATTTAACCGAAGAAGTTTCAATTAAAAAAAAAAAAAAAAAAAAAAAAAACCAGGTATTCTGCAGCCATACAGAGCCATTAATAAATGTTTAACTGTTTTATATTTTAAACAACATTGTATATAGAAACCATATCAGACAATTAACATTTTTCCATCTTCACAAATTAGCTCTAATAACAGCTAATACATTTTATTTACTGATTAAATAAGCATTTATTCAATTTATACTTTCCTACTTTAATCTTAATTTAAAAGCAATGAAGATTATTGGAAAAATAATGAAGGCAAGAACTCCAACTCTTGAAACAGAGAGCCAGACCAGCACATTCATTTGATTAGTACAGCTGCAGCCTGTATGGAAAAATAAAATTGTTTAAATAAATTAATCCATGCCAAATTCTGTTACAGAAAGAAGAAAGTTCATTTGACTTAAACGCTTACCTTTCCAGCTGCTATTTGAACCCTGGTCTGTAACAGAGTGTGTGTTCTTGTTAATGGTTGCAGGTGTAGGACAGGATTTCACCTCTTCACCTTTACAAATAAATTGGAAAAGCAGCAAATAAACAGCAATTATCCTAAATACGAATAATGTAAAATATTCAACATTTAATGCACATGTACACATAATTCTGGTTCAAGTGTTGATCTGGACTTAGCAGGTTATCAGAGTAAAACTGTTTACCTTCAAATTGCAGATGTGTTCCAGATATGAATTTTAGTATAGCTCCCTCCAATTCTGCACAAAAATATTCTCCTCCATCATCTCCTCTCATTTCATTAATGTTGAGATCAAACGTTTGGTCATTTACAGTAACACTGTAGCGGGTATCATTAAATCCCTCAGCAAATGTGTAGCCCAGAGTGTTACTGTACGGTCTCGCCAAAAACTGAGGAAATTTTCTAAAACTCTGTCTGTACCAAGCTAAATTATTTTTGTTTTTGACCCCAGCAATGGTACACACCATAGTTACAGTTTCCCTTTGTTTTACTATTATCTCCTGAAGCTGCTTGATGTCAGAAGTGTTTCCTGTAAAAAGTGTTTAATATATAACTTTTAATGACATTACTAATTATGTAAATATATAGATTACTATTTTAAAGTAAAGTCTAAAAAGGTCACTCACCAGTTGTGCAGAGACAAAGCAGAGAGTAAAGAGCCACAAAGAGTGTGATCATCGTTCCTGTTTAGACAAAGTGATACTGAGGTAATGAACTTGTGTGTTCAGTAGAAAACCAGGTCCAGACTCACGTCTGATTGGATGTTTTGAAGCTGTGGACTGATTTGATTGGTCCATTAGCTGCAATGAGATGTGAAGCTCAAATTAAATTCTTGTCTATTCTATATGAGTCACATTACTTTACAGATACCGTCATGATTGAAGTGAAGACTTTAATAAAAATAAATAAAAATAGATTCAAAACAATATGAGAACCTGTGATTATCAAAACGGGGAAAACAAATTAGATATCAAGCCAGATCGAAACAGAACAAAACTGATGCAAGACAGCCACTTCTTCCAAAACATGACTATTTACAGCCAAATTAATTAAACAAGGCTTGGTGAGTGCACTCAAGACACATGACCGAGGTGCACTCTGGGAATTAAATTCCCAGATGAAAAAGACTCTCGGCACAAGGCTCACTCTAGGGTTTATACCTGAAATGGTATGTGGTTATCAGGTTATCAGAGTAAAACTGATTACCTTCAAATTGCAGATGTCTTTGAGATATGAACTTTAGTATAGCTCCATCCAATTCTGCACAGAAATATTCTCCTCCATCATCTCCTCTCATTCCATCAATATTGAGATCAAACTTTTGAATGGTAAAGCAAAAAAAAAAAAAAAACTTGAATCCAAAAGGTGACACAAACAATGTCCTCGAACTCAGGTGCTGGAGCGAACACAGAGTCCTTAAACCCAGGTGGTGAGATGAAAAACCCAGGTGGGCAGAGATGAAATCCTTGAACACAGCTGGCTGGCAGGAACAAAAGATCTCGAACCTGGGAGATGGAGAGAACAAGATGTCTCCAGGAGTTGGGGCAGAGTTGAAATCCTCAAACCTTAGTGGCATTGCAAAGCATGGCTCAGGCAGCATCGGGCTCGCTGAGCAGACCGGGCCCCACGCTGCAGAACTGACCGGGCCCTCCGTAGTCCTCCTGGAGCTGACAGGATACTGCATAAGCAGCAGCCAAAGGAGCCATCAACAAAGCTATTACAGAAAACTGGGTCCTTGACAGGGTAAACAAAGTCTCCAAGGCTAACAGAGCTAACATGGGCTTCTTCAAGGCTAACAGAGCTATCAGTGTTTTCATCAAGGCTAACAAAGTTAACTGGGCCTTCTACAATGCTAACAGGGCTTTTATCAAGACTAACATAGCAAACAAGGCTTTCATCAAGGCTAACAGAACAAACAAGGATTTTGTCAAGGCTAACAGAGCAAACAGGGCTTTCATCAAATCTAACAGAGCGAACAGTGCTGAAAATTTTGTTCTTTTCAGCACTTGTGCTGAAACTTGGTGCTAAAGGTTTGCTTGGTTGCCTCATTATTGCGCTGTTTAAGCAGTTCTTTAAATGCTGCTCTTTCCTCCAGGAGACCCTGCATAAGCTCCTTTGCTTGTTGCTGAATGGCACCACCGGCTTTGTCCACCCTCTGTCAACACTTGGTCTTCCTTGGGGTTCCTCCTCACCCTGGAGACACCGTGCCTGGACCCCCTGGTCCATTCCTTGCAGGCATTGCGAGGAGCCACATCACCCTGAACACTGTCACACTGTGTCTTTAAGGGAATGCACCATATCCAAGTTAGGAGCCTTCTCAGCCTCGCTCCACTGCTTGCTCACCTCTTCCAGTCTTTCTCCTGGGCGCTATATGGGATCTTGCTCCTCTCTTTCCCATATACTCTGTGATGTTGCTGATGTCATGCCAGATGGTGAGATGGCTACAATGACCAAGTCAATTCACCTCAGCATCAATGTCACAGCTCTCCCATCCAAATCAAATGAAATTCAAATTTGTCACATACACAGTCATACACAGTACGCAATGCAGTGAAATGCTTAGACAACTGCCCGTGACCTTAAAACAAAGACTATTAATAGGAAATAATATATATAGGAAATAAATATTAGGAACAAACCAGAGAGTATATGTAAAGTAAATTTAACTAAGAAAGAATAAAATAAAATATCTGTATAATACAAAATACAAATATACAATATGAGAAAAATATTTTAAAAAATAAAATAAAAACCTAGCTGTACAATAGAAAAAGTAGAATTGTGGAAATTTATGTGGGAATGGAGTGAAAATAAATAGAATAGAACGTAATGTCCAGGGGTGTGCAAATATGCTGTAACGTGTCATATTAAAGTGACTTATGTGCATATGTCCATGAGTGTGCAGTGACCACTAGTGTCAGTGGGTGTCCAGAATGTCCAGAGTGAGTGCAAAAACGTGTGGATGTGCAAAGTGGATCAGTACTGTGTGGTGTACTGATAAAAAAAAACGTATCGCCTGCGGGAAGAAGCTCCTCCTCAGTCTCTCTGTGTTTGCCTTCAGTGAGCGGAATCACTTTCCTGACCTCAACAGAGAGAACAGTCCATTGTTGGGATGGCTGAGGTCCTTCATGATCTTCCTAGCCTTGGTCCAGCACCGCTTGCTGTAGATTGAGTGCAGGTCAGGGAGCTTGGTGCGGATGATGCGCTCAGCTGATCACACCACCCTCTGTAGAGATCGTTTGTCCTGCATGGTGCTGTTCCCGAACCAGGTTGTGATGTTTCCCGTCAGGTTGCTCCTATGGTGCAAGAGTAGAAGTTCCCAAGCACCTTAGAGGGCAGTCTAAAGTCTCTCAGGCGTCTGAGGTGGTAGAGACGCTGCCGGGCCTTTTTCACCATGGTGTTGATGTGACAGGACCATGACGGGTCCTGCAGGATGTGAACACCGAGGTAACGGAAGCTGTCCACTATCTCCACTGGGCTCTTGTTGCTGAAGTCCACTATCAACTCCTTTGTCTTGCTGACGTTTAGAAGGAGATTGTTCCTCTGGCACCAGTTTTCCATCTCTTTCAGGTAGGCCGTTGTCAGTAATCAGGCCCACCACGACGGTGTCGTCAGCAAACTTAATGATGGTGGTGGAGTTGGTAGAGGCTACGCAGTCGTGTGTGTACAGTGAGTACAGTAGAGGGCTCAGAACACAACCCTGGAGTGCTCCGCCCATCCTTACAGCCTGTGATCTGCCAGTGAAGAAGTCATTCAAGATCCACTGACACAGAGATGAGCTGAGTCCCAGGTGCTCCAGCTTGGTGGTGAGTGTGGAGGTAATTATGGTATTAAATGCTGAGCTGTAGTCGATGAAAAGCATTTTAACATAATTCCCCCTTCTAGTGTCCAGATGAGTGAGAGATGCATGAAGATGAGCGATAGCGTCATCTGTAAAGCAGTTTGAACGGTAAGCGAATTGAAGTGGATCCAGTGTCAGGTAGTGAGGAGATGATGAAATCTCTAACCAGCCCTTCAAAGCACTTCATCACCACTGATGTGAGGGCTACAGGTCGATAGTCATTGAGGGAAACAGGATGGAGTTTCTTCGGAACAGGAACAATGATGGACTCTTTGAAGCACGTAGGGATCACCGACTCAGATAAGGAGATGTTGAATATCTCTGAACACTGGTGTTAGCTGGTCTGCGCAGGGTCTGAGGACTCTACCTGAGATGCCATCTGGTCCTGCTGCTTTTTTGGTGTTCATTCTCTTGAAGACTCACCTCACATCATCCTCAGAAATGATGAACGCGTTGACGGTGCTGGCAGTGTCATCCTGTCTGCAGCCATTAGTGCTGCTAGCATTAGCATCACTAGCGTCTTTAGCTGCAGCCTCAAAGCGAGCATAGAATGTGTTCAGCTCGTCTGCCAGAGTCATGTCCGCGTTCGTCATACCGGATGCTGGTGCTTTATAGTCCGTTATTGTTCTTAGTCCCTGCCATAGGCTCCTAGAGTCACTCACAGTTGGAGCTGTGACTCTAGTTTCCTCCCGTAGCGCTGTTTCGCCTCTTTCACCGCCTTCCGGATATTATATGACGCAGCCTTGTACAGGTCCATGTCCCCCGACGCAAGTCCCGCGTTGTAGGCAGCGGTGCGAGATCTCAGAGTGTCACGGATGGTTTTATCCACCCACAGCTTCTGATTGGAAAATGTTCTGATGTTTTCTGTACGGCATCATCCGCTAGTTTCCCGACAAATCCCACAAACTGCTTCCGTAAACACGTTGATGTCATCGGAGCTGTTTCGGAACATGTCCCAGTCTGCGTCATCGAGTGCGTCCTGTAGCGCAGCCACCGATTGGTCCGTCCAGCGCTCGCCCTCCCTCTGAACCGGAACTTCCTGTTTGAGCCTTTGTTTATATTTTGGCATAAGGAAGATGGCGGCATGGTCAGATTTCCCAAACGGTGGACGAGATTGTGCCTTGTAGCCGTCCTTAACTGTTGTGTAGCAATGATCCAGTGTCCTTTCGCCCCTGGTCGGGCAGGTGATATGCTGATAGAAGTTCGGCGCTGCGCGTTTGAGGTTGGTGTTATTAAAGTCCCCTGCCACAATAAGCGCAATGTCCCAGTGTTGTGTGAGAGCCTCATGCAGCTTGCATAAGTCAGTGTCCGTGTCCGCTTGTGGTGGAATATAAACAGCGCTGATTATGACAGATGTAAACTCCCGAGGAAGATAAAAGGGACAACACTTGATAGTCAATAGTTCAAGGTTGGGTGTGCAGTAATGTGTAAGAGGAACAATGCTCGCGCTCTTGCACCAGCTGTTGTTCACCATTAAGCACACACCGCCTCCCCTTGTCTTCCCCGAGTTCCGTGTCCTGTCCATGTGGTGAACCGAGAAGAACTCGGCCAGCTGGATGGCATGGTCCGGTACCGCTGGGTTCAGCCATGTCTCAATGAAGCAGATAAGATTGCAGTCTCTTTGGAACTTTATCCTGACCATGAGGTCATCAAGCTTGTTCTCCAGGGACTGGACATTGGTGAGCAGGATGCTAGGCAAAGGTGTGCGGTGTGCACGAGCTCTCAGCCTGTTCCTGATGCCGGCTCGTTTCCCTCGGGGCCGCCGCTTCGCGTCACGTCAGTTGTTCTCCCTCAAGATCTCACTCGGCCAGCTCGGATCCGGAGTTAAAAACGTCGAATTAGGAGTACATTGTAGACCAATAGAAATAAGAGTATCTCTATCGTACCTAATACACTCAATGGTGATGAATTAGCCGTTTTAGAGTTATTGAAAATTTAATTAAAAAGCAAAAACAAGGTAAAATAGGTCGGAGCAGTCATGACGGCAGCCGACCTCACCGGCGCCATCTTGGAACTCCTATGTCCTATGTCTTGGTCCAAGATGACGGCGTGGCAGTAGCACTCAGCGGTCGCTCCGGAGCCAAAATGGTGCTACTTTCTGTACTTCGTGTGGTAGCGTGTTTATTTTACACAGTATATGGACATTAGCACAAACAGTGTTCATATTTACCACCGCCAGACACTTTTACAACTCAATAACACGGTAAAAGTCATTCAAGATGACTCATTCAAGGCGTGAGAAGCTACCTCGGCTTGCTTTGGGAACCAGGCGTCCAGTGCTCGGTATTGCCTGATGCCAGTGGCCAGAGGAGGGGACATTGTAAGCAGTGCGCGAGGAAGCGGAAGCGCGGCAAGTGGCGGAAGTTTGTGTTGGGCTAAAAACAAACCCTAGCCGGCTGGCTTCATCATCTTGTTATGCCATTGTTATGCTGATGATACCCAGTTATACATATCCACAAAACCAGACGAAATACCAAAGTTGTCTAGACTGAGTGTGTTCAAGAGATGAAAGCTTGGATGACCGATAAACTTATACTTAATTTTCTTTTACTAAATTCAGATATTACTTATTGTCCCAAAAACCAGTACACAACAGCTTTCATAATTCAGCTTGCGTTTAGAAGGATGTACTGTTGCTACCAGCTTGACAGTGAAAGACCTGGATGTAATATTAAACAGTAACTTATCCTTTGAAAATCATATATTTCCAATATCACAAAAACAGCCTTTTTCCACCTTAGAAATATTGCTAAGCTTAGGAACATTTTATCTGTATCTGATGCAGAAAAGCTAGTTCATGCATTCATGACCTCCAGACTGGACTACTGTAATGCATTACTGGGTGGCTGTCCTGCATCCTCTATAAACAAGCTACAGTTAGTCCAAATTGTAGCCGCCAAGGTTTTCACTAGATCTAGAAAACATGATCATATAACCCCAATACCATCATCCCTGGACTGGCTACCTGTTCAGTTTAGAATTAATTACAAAATAACAATAATTACGTACAAGGTTCTAAATGGTTTAGCTCCCACATATCTAGCTAGTCTTCGGATACGTTACAATCCACCACATTCCTTAAGATCACAAAACTCTGGAATTCTAGTAGTTCCCAGAATATCAAAAAACTTTGGAATAGCCTTCCTGACTGTGTTTGGGGCTCAAACACAGTTTCCCAGTTTAAAAGTAGACTCAAGACGCATCTCTTTAATCTGGCATATGCATAATTAATTTCATTACCTCATACTACAGTACATATATCCTGAATGGCAACTACGCTAATTCTTTCCACCTGCTCTTTATTTTTCTACCCATTCTGAGGTATCTGGAGGTTGTGCCAGCTTGTACACGGTGTGAGTTTAGGTACTGCTGCATCTTTGTTTTCACAGAGACATGGCTCAGCAACAGAGTTCCAGATGCCGCCATTCAACTAGTCTTGTTTTGCGCAGACTGAAATGCAGCTTTGTACGGTAAGACTCGCTGCGTCAGTTTGTGTGTTTACATTAACACAAAATGGTGTAAGAACTCTCTGGTAGTTTCTTGCTTTTGCTCATCGTTACTGGAGATTGTGACTGTTAGACCTTTTTATTTACTGCAGGAATTCACCACTATTTTCATTATCAGAGTATACATCCTGTGCACTCTGAACTGTATGCAAGGATCAGTAATCTGCAGAACACACACCTCGATGGACTGTTTATTGTCGCTGGAGATTTCAACCATGCAAGTCTCAAGTCAGTGCTTCCTAAATTCCATCAGTCTGTGGATTTTGCATCGAGAGGGAAAAACACGCTGGATCTTGTTTACACAAACATTCCCTGCGCATATCGGGCTGAGCCCCGCCCCTACCTCGACTACTCAGGGCACATCTTTGTTATGTTAATTCCAGCATATAGAGCACTCAGGCATTCAAAACTGGTTCTGAAGCAGGTGAAAACCTGGCCAGCAGGAGCCATCTCTGCTCTTCAGGACTGTTTTGAGAACATGCTTAAGGGGCTGAGACTTACGGAGACTTCACAGACCTGAGGAGTACATGTCATCAGTGACCAGCTACATCAACAAGTGCACCGATGACGTCAGTCTCCATGACCCAACCAGAAACCGCAGATTACTGCGGAGATGCGTACACTTCTGAGGACCCGAGACTTCAGAGCGGGGGACAAGGTGGCCCTAAGAACAGCAAAAGCCATCAGAGTGGTGAAACGTGCACATGCAGAAAAAAAACCACAAGACGACATCACCTGCCTGCGACAGTGAAGGCTCTCTTCCAGATGCATTGAACAGCTTCTACGCATGGTTCGACATGCAGAACGATGTGATCCAGAAAGACCGCTCCTCCTCCGAACAATCAGATGCTGTGTCTCACCACGGCTGATGTGAGGAAAACCCACGTAAAGCCGCTGAACCAGACAACATCTCAGGCAGAGTGCTCAGAGAATGTTCAGAACAGCTGACAGATGTTTTTAACCAACATAT
This sequence comes from Clarias macrocephalus, assembly GCA_011419295.1. Lineage (NCBI taxonomy): Eukaryota > Metazoa > Chordata > Actinopteri > Siluriformes > Clariidae > Clarias > Clarias macrocephalus. Next base: position 45,022 of record JAAGKR010004280.1, on the reverse strand, counting down.
TCAACATCTCTCTGAGCAGCGCCGTCATTCCCAGATGCTTCACCAGAGTGAAGAAAAGGGCTCGGAATATCACTTTGGACCCCTCACACCCAAGCCACCTTCTTTTTGAACTTTTGCCGTCTGGCCGAAGATACAGCTACAGGACAGTCAGGCACAAGAACAGTTTTTTTTTTCACTAGGCAATTTACCTCATGAACAGCTAACACATTCTTTTTACTGTGCATTAAATATATGTGCAATACTGTGTGCAACACCACTGTGCAATATACTGTGCAAAACCACAGATATTTATTTAACTTATTTGTAAGTAATCTCACACCCTACTCTATTTGATGTTAACCCAAAAACCCATACTTATTTTTTTCCTGTTTTGTGTCGTGCTGTTTTGTCTTATTTGTTTTGTTATGGAAGCTCGGTCACTAAAACAAATTCCTTGTACGTGTAAGCGTACTTGGCAATAAAACTCTTCTGATTCAAGTCTACCACCATTGCCCCTGTGCCGAAGAAGTCTTCTGTGTCCTGTCTTAATGACTACCGCCCTGTTGCACTTATACACATCATGAAGTGCTTCAAGTGGCTCATCATGAGACACATCAAGATCCTGCTCACTGGACCCACTGCAGTTTGCGTATCGTTCAAACCGTTCGATGGACGATGCCATCTCCACCACACTCCACTTCAGTTCAGCATTCAATACAATCATCCCCCAGCACCTGATCAGGAAACTGAGCTTGTTGGGCCTGAACACCTCCCTGGATCCTGAACTTTCTGACCGAAAGACCTCAGGCAGTGAGGATTGGGAACTACAACTCCAGCACTACCAGACTGAGCACTGGGGCCCCACAGGGCTGTGTACTCAGTCCCCTGCTGTTCACGCTGCTGACTCATGATTGTGTAGCGACACCTAGCTCCAATCATATACGACCTTGGTGGGTCTCATCAGCAAGAACGACGAGTCAGCGTATAGAGAGGAAGTGCAGAGGCTAACGGACTAGTGTAAAGGCAACATTCTGTCTCTGAACGTGACAAAATATATGGTTGTTAACTTCAGGAGGACACGGAGCGATCACTCTCCACTCAGCATCGACGGCTCCTCTGAGGAGATCGTCAAGAGCACAAAATTCCTGAGTGTCCACCGGGAGGAGAACCTCACCTGGTCCCTCAACACCAGCTCTCTGCACAAGAAAGCCCAACAATGTCTTTTCTTCCTGAGAAGGCTGAGGAAGGCCCACCTTCATCACCAATCCTCACCACCTTCTGTAGAGGAACTATTGAGAGCATCCTGAGCAGCTGCATCACTGTCTGGTTTGTGAATTGCCACATATCGGATTTCAAGACCCTATAGCAGATAGTGAGGACAGCTGAGAAGATCATTGCAGTCTCACTCCCCTCTATTGAAGACATCTACACCACACGCTGCATCCGCAAAGCCACCAGCATTGTGGCTGAGTGGACACATCCCTCAAACTCACTCTTCACCTTCCTGCCATCTGGAAAAATGTACAGAAGCATTCAGGCACTCACATCCAGACTATGTACCCACATGCCATCCACACACAACCACAAACACAAATCAAAATACAAAGTGATGTATGGAATTGCAGAAGTGCTCTGTGGTTCAGAATTGATTCCTCTGTGTGATGGCAGACCTGTGATTATAAGCTTCACCCAAACAAGCCTAGAAGCAGTCATGAGCATGAACTCAAGTGTTCGGGTCAAGTGTGAAAACACTCTTAACACATTTGTAGAAGTGTTACTGACTGCTGCAGCGCTCTCTCACGTCATGCAGTTGTTTAGTTGAACAGAAATAGCATTGTGGTTTCTGAGTTTCTGAGGCTGAGTGTCACTTTAACAGTCTAAATGTCTTTATGTTATAAGCTCAGGATAAACACAAAAGAGCTGAAGTTCATTAATAAATATAATCTCTTGAAATATCACAAAGAATGTTGAGAGTACTATTTATTCAAACTGTGTTAGAGACTCTGTTCTACCTGTATGAGAACTGTTATTCACCCTAAAGGACACAGAAAATATTTTTATTAACTAAAAGTATAATCTCATCTTTTCGTAGTTCTGAATAATTTGATTATTAACTTCTAAAACATATTTAAATTAATTTATGAATTAAGACAAAGTGCTACTGCAGTCTATGAGTCCAACAGATTCAGCTCCTTAAATGTGCTAAAAACCTCTATGGCCTCAGACTGCTGTTCGATTTGAGACATTTGTTCTCTAGTTTCCATCTCACACCAGAGGGTGTGTGTCAGTGTTAATCGAAACAACACTGTGTTTTACAGTGAGAGATATAAACCAAAGACTATAACCTATAGGACTTTCAAAAGTGGCCCCATGATGCACCCAGTGTGCAGAGGCTTTCTCAGCTGCTAAAAGTGCATCACCTCCCACACACTGGGTGAAATTCAGCCTGGCAGGGGTAGGTGGTGTTTGGGGGCTGACAATGGCCTGATAATGGCAACTCGGTGGTGCAGAGGTTTCTCTGGCTCTGCCGATCAGTAGTCTAATGCCGTCCAATTTCTGGTCTTGGCACCAATGCAGGGTTCTGCCCATCAGAAGAGCTAGGCCAGCTGTCCACGATATCCTGCTGATTTCTGGAGGTGCTTAAAAGTTATTTATGATGTCTACACAACTGTAACTGATGATTAACAGCGCTTGTTGGCTATATGAAATGTAGTCAAGGCTATCCTGAGTGAAGCTGTTGCAGTCAGTAGAGTAATATCTACTACATCATGAAATCTGGGAAGACACAGAACCTCACGTTTAGCATACACTGTCATCTTGGTCTTTAGCTTGCATGATTAAAGATGCAGTTATTGAAGTGTGTTTAGGTTTAATGCTATGAAAGTTAAAGCTCAGACATTTTATTATTGGGAACCATTTTTTTAATTAGGGTAAATATATATTTAACATTCAGAATTAATAGAATATGTCAGGTTTAAAGCGCCAGCACCAGGCACTGACCCATAAATCAATGTCAGATTTATATAGCGGTCTCAGTCAGCTTTGATGACAAAGATGTGTTGGCCAAGAGATACAACAGGAGGATATATTCAATGGCTCCTGTTCTTTGGCTGAGGAAGGGCAACTGGCTTAAATTTCTCGTTTGTGCAGTGAAGCTCTAAGTAATCAAAGATGCTCATTTAATCTTGTAAGAAATCAAAGAAAAAAGTGAAATTTGTCAGAAAAGTATACTTTTTCTTCTCCTTTCTTCAACTTGACTTCCAGCTCTTCTGCCATTCCCACCCACAGGGTCAAGCTTCCTCCACATTAGTTGGCCAAGTTTAGGCTACAAAATGGTTGTGTTATTTGTTGTGATTTGTTGGTGGTTGTACCACTATGAGTGGACAGCTGACTTGAGGTTGACTTGGTCCTTGCAGCAACTTGATGAAGTTGAGCTTGTGGTGTCCAAAACTAGCACAATTTTCATCTTTCACATTATCATACAAAAATGGGTACAACACTATGCTGATCCTGGTGGGCTGGCCAGAAAGAGGTACTGAAACATCTACTTCCATCCCAAGTGAACGCTCAGGACTTAAAGGGAAGCTATTATGCAGGTAGTAATTAATTTCTATTGGCTAAACTAGCCATCATAAGTATTTAAGAAGGTTTAGGTTTCCTAGTTCATAGAAATGGTTGGGAAATCAGTATGACAATTCTCTGCTGGGCAAGTAATTTACCTGATTGAGCTTCAGTCTTGGTGGTGCAGATGAAGGCCTCTATCATCTCACAGCGCAAAAATAAAAATAAAAATCCGGGGTTACTGTCACTTTTTGAGCTGTGAGGTTCTCCAGCAGCAACCAGTCGCTGGTAATGCTCAGCAAGACATTCAATTGGTTATGTGAATAATAGCAGGGCATGAGCAGCACTCCACTTCTTATGCAGCTATTGTTCCATTGAAATGAATTTGGTGATAGCCACTGAGTATTATGTTTCCGGCTTCGCTACCGTTCGGACATTCCTGCTTACTGCTCTGCGTTTTGCTCCCTATATCTGTACTTTTCTCTGATTTCTCTAAGATTTTTACTTCAGCAAATTAGCACAGTGCTCAAACAAAAAATTTTTGACACAAACACTAAAATCAAAAACTTTTTGGGATTGGATGAAAAGGGGACTAATAATTGGAGGTTCCACTATCAGAAACATCAGTAGCTGGACCGTCTCTGATGTGAACACGAAACTTTGGAACATTCTGATGAAGCACAAGACTACAAATCAAATCATTATCCACGTGGGGAAGAATGACATTCAGAAAGAGCAGTCGGAACTCCTTAAGAAGGTTTTCAGTGAACTCTTTGAACTTCAAGTCTTTGAATTGTTTTAGTCATTCATCACCGGACCACTCCCAGCAGGGGGGACTGACATGTTCTCACGGTTGCTTGGGCTGAGCACATGGCAACAAAGAACCTGCAGTCTAAAAAGGAGTCAACTTCAATCTTTTCTGGGGCCATAGACAACTGTTCAAACTTGATAGTCTCCACCCAAACAAACTTGATGCAAGGGTGCTAAAGGAAAATATATATTTCTCCCTCCATCATCCTTCAGCAAAGTGTGCCAATCCTCTTAACCTGAATGGCACATGCACACCTGGACAAAGTATGAGTGACCACATACAGCTTTCGAATCATCATGTCGTTGAAGAATCCCACAAGGACCCTGATAACACCACACAGACAAAACAACCACTGCTTATGGACATCCTGGCTCAGTCCTGCCCACAGAGCTCATCACAGACAAACTGTGTCATAGATAACTAGACTTATCTATGTCACAGGCATAGAGTAGCTCCAAGATAACATTCTGGAAAACAGCCAGGGAAGTCAGGAATACTACAGCCACTGGAAACACCAGAGCTCATCTCACCAGACACATTATCCCTCTCTCCAGCATCTCGACTTCTAAGCTTCTCACAGAAAATGGAGGAATTGGTGTATACCAGTTCCCCAGATGCCAACTAATAAACAGCAAGCTCCACTACCACCAAAGCCTGTGGCCCTAGCTCACACTCCTCCTCCTGTGAGAGCTCTCCGACCGCTGCCACAGTGCCAGGGCTCAAACCCCCCTCCTCCATCTGGTCTAGGTAAAAAAACAAACAAACAAATAACCGCTCTTAGTGATGTGTGTCGCCTGTAGCTTTCTCTATCTCTGTTTTATCACATTGTAACAATCAGATTTGTTATAACCCTAGTTACACTAATACCAGGTCTTGAATCTAACTTATTAATATAAATGTATTGAATCAGTCTGGGAAAACGAAAAAAGAGCAAGAGGTGTAGTGAATGAGTCCGGCAAGGATTAAGTCAGAAAAACTGTACCTTCCATGAGCGATCTCCAAGGCCGCGCCTGCAGCAGTCAAGAAGTCTAACCCAGCTGTAAGCGGAAAGACCAGATGATCATCCTTCATGATGTATGTGTTGATCTGACAATTTGAGTCGTGCCACTGGTAGCGGCTGCTTCTTTGTGTCTTTGCCTGGTGGATCTTTCAGTCTGCCATGATGAACCTCTGAGGAAATTGAACCGTGTCTATGGGAGCCTGATCACTCAGCTGTCACCATAGGGTCTCCTGCATGAGCGTATATGTGCTCCCTGTATCCAGCACTGCATTCACCTCGTTCCCTTGCACGGACACTGGTACCAGGAGAAGCAAAGTGGCTGCGCGGGGCTGAGCGATGGAAAGTCCAGCTAGGTGTTTTGAGGGAGCTTGTTCTGTAGCTCCCTTCCAGTTCTTCTCCTTGCTGTGCTGACTCCCCACTTTCTACCAGTAATCTTTAGCGCCCATACAGTCTTTTTCCACCACTGAGCTCACCTTTACCAGATGTTCCACGGTGTTGACTGTTCCTCTCAGACAGCCTGCCACTTTGGGGTTGATATTGTTCAGAATATGACTCACCAGCTCTTCCTCTGAGATATCAGGCTTCCACTTCAGACAGAGGGACCAGTAGTCATAGGCGAAGTCCCTGAGGCATTGGCCAGGCTGTTGTACATGCGACCTAAACTTGTCCTCTACTTCAGTCAGGTAGTCATTTGGTAAGAATGCCGCCATGAATGCATCTTTTAAAAGTCTCCCAATCCTTTATCTTGGCCTTTTCTGCCTTCTACCAGCTCAGAGCAGGTCCTCGTTGAACTGTGCTGAGGATTCCTACCAGCTCCGTGTTGGGAATTGACCTGATTTCTAAATAATTTTCACACTGCTCGATAAAGTTGAGAACGTCAGCTGTCTCGGAGGCCTCACCAAATGATGGAAACTGATGCAAATTGGCCGTCGAGCACCAAAGTAGGAAGTAGCTGGCGAAACTAAGGAAGGAAAGCAGACTAGATAAGTGTGCTGGAACACAAGGACAAACATCATGGGTTACATGGCTTACTATATGTTGTACATTTCCCCTCTGTGCAGCGACTGGAGCCCTGGGTGAATGCAGTGCAGAGGAGTGTGATGGTGCAGGGGCGCAAGCCTGTAGTCTTTAAAGAGTGGGCATGCTAGTGAGCCGTTACTTTTTCCATTTGATTTTCCCACATAGCACCTCTCCTCAAGAAACTTCTAAGGTTTTCTATGGCCTCTTGAAAGAAGCTGTCCAATTCTGCTAACCTAGCTTCCATGGCCTGCCAAAAACTGGTTTCCCTGTTAAAAGGTACTGTTAATGGATTCCTTAAAAGCGTGCTCTACCGTTCCCACTTTTTCTGATAGAGCCAATAAATCCACCTTACATTGATTTACCGCTGTCTGCAGTGTTTGTACAACAGCCACATTAGGCACATGATCATCATCATCATCATCATCAGAAGGTCTATCAGATATATACAATGAACTAATTAAAGAAGTTATCTCTGCTGCAGGATTACGGCGAGTCACAAAAGAACCTACTGCTAAATCTACAGCATCATCTTCCTGTACATAACTGGAAACAACTGAGTCAACCCTACCAGCACCACTAGCATTAGTGTTATTGTTAGCGATGGTAGCATTCATCCTGCTCTGCAAAGCCACACTTTTTTGTAAAAGTACAAAAATAAAAAATAAAAAAAAGGTTTCCCTTAACATTTAGTATAGATTTGTTATAACCCTAGTTATACTAAAACACGGTCTTGAATCTAACTTCTGGTGCAGTATAGGCCTAGTGGAACAAGAAAGGACAAACAACAACTTACCCAAAACCCAAAGTGTATTAAGTGACACAAAAAAACAAAATATATACAAAATGTTTACAAATACAAAAAAATGGATGTATGCATGTGCGTGTGTGTGGATGGAGTGAAGAGTCCGGGTTATTTATGAGTATGTTTGTGAGTGAGTGTTGCGGGAGAAATGCTCAGCACGAAAACGTGAGCAAGAGGTGTAGTGAATGAGTCCGGCAAGGATAAATCCAGAAAATGGTATAATCCAACTCGTCATGGTCTTCACTCTCTCTTTTTAAAAATACAGCACTGTCTCCTCTTCATCTCTCTCCCCTTCTCGCTTGTTCACAGCAGCGCTTTAAAGGCAACCCAGGTGACCTCATGCGTCACTGCTAACCTCTCACGATCGGGACGCGCAGTCTCGCGAGAGTATGATCAGGGACCAAAACCCAGTTTATGGGGCAAATAAAACCCAAAAAGACACCTTTAAGGGTGACAGCTGCTTTTCCTTAAAAGCCCTTTATGTGGCTGCGCTACAATGTGATAGAAAGTCTAAGGCCTTCTTAAGCCGTACGGCTGACCAATCTAATCTCCAAACTATGACGCACCAAACTAAGATTACCATGGGGACAAATGCCATCAAGTTAACATTTTAAAATATTTGTTCACTAAAAAATACATTTTTAAATCACTGATTTGATCACCACAAACAAATTGGATTTTATGTTTTAAAATGAAACTTGGTTAGAAGATAGCTGCAGTCTAAATGAAACAGCCCCTCCGAACTTTACTTTGAGTGTCTGCAGAACTGTTGAGAGAGGTGGAGGCATAGCTGCTCTATTTAAAGATGTCTATCAATGCAATTCAAGTGTCATTTGGTCAGTACTTGTCTTTTGAATTTCTAGGTATTTTGCTGAAAGGTGCTCCACGCATTCTGTTTATCATTATTTACAGACCTCCAAAATACTCTACAGACTTTAAGAGTAATGCAGAAAGCAATACTAGAAAATAAATTCTAAGTGTTTAACATTTTTGACCTGATGCAGCATGTGCAAGGGCCCGCACATAATCAGACACACTCTAGATTAATTCATCAGTGAGGGTCTAAACATCTCATCCATTGTTACTAAGGACGTAGTACTATCTGATCACTTCTGTAATTTCTTTGATATAATGATCTCTGGGACAACTGAATCTAGATATGTGTCGGTTAGAAAAAGATGCATTAATGAGAACACGAGTGCACTATTTATGACAGCTATATCTTAAACACCAAGCATTTCTGCAGACTCTGTTGATCTTCTACCTAATTCTTTTATCTCAAAAGTTAAGAATGTTATTGGAGATGTTGCTCCGGATAGGTTCCGAAAGACGGGCAGACAAATCACCATAGAGAAAATCAACAGTTCAGAGTACGAAAAGACAATGGAGAAAAGCTGAGTGGATGTTTCGGAAGACGAAACTAGAAAAACCCCTTAGATCATTAGGATCGAGTCAATTAGAAATACCAAGGGTCCACACAAAACAAGGGGAGTCCGCTTTTAGCTATTATGCTACCCGCAGTTGGAACCAGCTTTGAGATGAGATCTGTTAAAACATTAGTCACATTTAAATCTAGAAATAAAACTCATCTGTTTAGCTGTGCTGTCTTTACTGAATGTGCATTGTGCTACGTCCGAACTGACTGCACTGTATTTTATGTTTATCTTATATTTTTAACTGTTTTATTTTTATTTTAAATCAAATTTTAAAAGTTTTAAAAGTTTCATTGTTTCATAATTTTTAATTATTTAAAAAGTTTAATAATTAAATTTTATGATTATGCTCATAATTTTATGAGTTAGCTCCCAATGCTACTGCAGCTGTATCAATTCGGCTACGGTTCCTTACAGCACCTGTAAACTTGTGCATGGTAGCCTGCTGTATCAGACTGGTCTCAAGTAGGTTTTAGAGGTGTTGTTTTCTGAGGGTAGGATTTGTACTAATGCATGACTGCTGTCTGCATTCTCCAACAATGTGCAACAGTGTGCAAGAGACAAGGCAGAATAATAGGCACCAAAACTGGGGTTATGGGGCAAAAAATGGCTTATTTATTTGAACAATAATATATATAGGGTGTTCACTGCAGCAGTGCAAGTTCAGCAAAGGTTTCGAGGTTATCCAGTCGCATGAAATAGTCTGCTGCAGACAAAAAAAAGCAAGATGGCACAATAGCTAAACGGTCATTGAGGGGAAGCAGCAGTCATTGCTGGGGGAAGACGCACTGGTAGATGTACTCCTGTGGTATCAAAATCAGGATCTACAGATGCACACAGAGCTCACCGTCAGTAAAACACACAACACGTCTTACTGGTTTTCTAATAGCTCTTTAGATCTGCATTGGTGATGCACAGAGGTCAGCACTCATGAGCTGCAGGCCAAGCCAAAGTTAGTAGACCTGCCCCTCACTAGAGTGAAGTCCCTTGGTGCTGATTAACTTCCCACTTAAGCAAGGAGGGTGAGATGTGTGAAATATAGTATAAGCTATAAGCACAGCATCTGGTTTAATATTTAAACTCATACTGTGGAGAAAAGCAATGTTCTAACTGTACTAACATGAATATATGATTTATTAGTTTTGTTGTAACATTAAAACATTTGACTTGAAATGTGCAATTCATAACCTTTATATTCTATTTTATATCCATATTTCATTTACACTGCAAGTGAAATATTGTAAAAGGTGTCATTACATCTGAGTAACACTGACAGAACACTTTCCAAAGGTTAAAATAAGGTTATGGTTTTAATTTCCTTGAGCTTGCAGACCGTTTCTAACGCCACTCAATCTCAGCTACACTGTGTCTACCAGCTCCTTCATCACTGCTGTGTCCCACCACTAGTCTGTTGTGTCTGTTTAAATGTTACACTTTATGAAAATGTGATTCCTGGGTGGAACTATCATCTCATGAACTAAGATAACAGTTTAAAATTAAAGTATGCACGCACTCACGCAAACGCTGGACAATGTTCTGTTTGAAAACCAGAACCAGTATAAACCAGTATAGCCATGCTACACTTTTTCTCCATTTTAGTGTTTCTTGTGATTTACTAAAGCTCTTAACTGCATATCTGTGTATTTGCATAATTTTACACAACGTGCTGCTGCCACAAGATTGGCTGACTGGACAACTTCATAAATGAGCAGGTGTACAGATGTTGTTAAAAAATGGGCTGTGCTGGTAAGAGAACTTGTACAATCTAAAAGCAAGTATTCCACATCAGTTTAAGAGTACCAATTCCCAATTGACTTGGTTAATTTGTTTGAGCATTAAACAGTACTGTTTATTTTTCATTTTGGAAAATTGGTCAATCCTGAAATGGAATATGATCAACTATAGCCTCAGTATATTCATATTATTAGTTTTTTTTATTATTTGCCCGAGCTGTAAATAAGTTAGATTAGCTAGGTTTAGCCTGTTTATCACTAACTGCACCCAGATCTTAGTTCCCTCATTCATATCTCTCCCTCCTCTGCTGCACCTGAAGCAAATTGACATGTCTATTTACAGTGGTCAGTTGAAATAAGATAATTAGTATTTGTTATCTGAATGTGTTCCTGAATCAGTGCTTATTCACACAATGATACACATGGACACTCCTATGCAAAATGGAAAAGAGAGAACAAACATCAAAGAACATGGTGTAAGGTTTTCAGCACATCAAAAGGTGTGAAACTGTTCGGACTCATCAACAGCAGCAGCACTTTCTCTAAACACTTTGCATGCTTTAAACTAACAATACATTAACAATATTCACCCATTACTTTCTGTTCCATTTACAACCTGTCCATTTTAAAAGCATGCCAACCATATCAGCCATGTCCAGTTAAAAAATGTAAAACATTGCAAGTTGCTGTTGATTTCAGTGCATCGAATATTAACTGAATATTATTCAGTGATTACAAATATTAATTAAAATTCACATAACATACAAGGTTATCTTTTTTGAGCTTTAATATAAACACTGTTGCCCACGCCAAGGAATAAATAGCGCCGCTTCACCATAATGTGCTTTGTCAAGCACAATCTCTGCGTAAAGCCAACAAGCTATTCGCAAGAGACAGACAGACGAAGAGGCAACTTCCCAGCTGGGGTAGCAACTAAGACAGATGCATTGCAACTTAACATCTGTTACTCAACTCAACTGATCTTTATTTGTATAACATATTAACAACAGGAATGCCCCAAAGTGCTTCACATAAATAATAAAATAAAATAATATAATAAAATAAAATAATAGAAGAGAAAAAAAAGAACATATTTAAAAGCACATCATACACATATCCAATCGAACACAATATGTAAAACCAACATCTCATGTTGGTTTAAATGCCAGAGAAAACATGTCTTTTTATTGTGTAAAGCTGCTTTGCGACAATGTCAATTGTTAAAAGCGCTATATAAATAAAATTGACTTGACTTGACTTAAGATGGGACTTAAACACCCTCAGTGATGTGGCCTCACGAATAGACAAGGGTAGGTCTTTCCACAATTTGGGTGCCGCCACAGAGAACGCCTGATCACCCCTGGGCTTGCATTTGGTTTTGGGTACAGTCCGCAATAGTTTATCTGATAATCTGAGAGACCAGGGTGGAGCATAGGGCTGACGCAGATCTGAGAGGTAGGCCGGGGCAAGGCCATGTAAACATTTAAACGTGACCAAAAGAATTTTACAATTAATTCTGTACTGTACCGGAAGCCAATGAAGAGAAGCCAGAACTGGAGAAATATGTTCTCTTTTTTACGCATAGACGTTAAGAGTCGAGGAGCAGAATTTTGGATCAGCTGTAGCCGATTTAATGCTGCCTGAGAAACCCCAAAATACAAAGTATTACCGTAATCAATACGAGTGCTAATAATGGTGTGGATGGCTATTTCGAAATACCTTAAGGACAAAACAGGTTTAAGTTTTGCCAATTGCCTCAACTAAAAGAAACTGGACCAAACCACAGCACAGATCTGTTTATCACATTTAAGGCCATGGTCAAAATAACACCTAAATTCAACGCTGTGGGTTTAACATACTGCTCCAAGGCTCCTAAATCCAGAGGTGAAACTCTACCCTTGGCACCAGGACCAAATACCAAAACCTCTGTCTTTTTATCATTAAAATAAAAATAAAAAAATTGGGCTAACCATGCCTTTATGCCATCTAGACATGTTAACAGAGCCTTGACAGAGTAGCCTTCCTTCTGGTTTAACAAATACCACAAGAAAAGAAGGGGTCCAAGAATAGAGCCCTGTGGGACCCCATATGTCAGAGAAGCTGATGAGGACTTATGATCACCAAGACAAAAAGAAAATGTTCTATCAATAAGATAGGACGTAAACCAGTCTGCCCCCTAATTCCCACCCAGTGTCCTAAGCATGACAGAAGGATGTCATGGTCTACTGTATCAACGGCAGCTTTTAAATCAAGCAGTAGAAGAATCACCAGAATCAGTAATACGATGGGTGTCATTTAAGACCCTTAACAGAGCTATTTCAGTTCTGTGATAAGCCTTGAAACCAGACTAAAAGACCTCAAGAATTCCATGCTCACCAAGACAACTTATTATTTGTGTACTTACATAAATGGTAGCTTGGAGATTTGTCTGTAATTAGAAAACATAGACGGATCAAGATCAGGTTTTTTAACAAAGGCTGCAGAACTGCATGTTTAAAGTTTTGGGTACCACCCCAGATCTCAAGCTGCTATTTATAATATATAAAACTATAGGACCTAGAACGGAAGCCAACTATTTAAAAAATATGATGGAATGGGATCAACAGGAGAACCTGCAGGCTTCATAATATTAATAATACTATAACAGAAAGGAAAGAGAGAGAAATTAGCTCAAACTGGTTAAAAGCAGCAGAGCTAGTGACAGAAATGGAGATACATGGGAAAAGTTTTTTCAGGCCAATATCAAACCTCTCCTTTATCTCTAAAATTCTGGAAAAGGTAGTATCACAGCAGCTATGTTCATATCTACATATGAATAGCATAAACAAACCATCAGTCAGAATTTAAGCCTCATCACAGCACAGAGACAGCACTTGTTAAAGTAGTAAATGACCCCCTATTGTCCTCTGATCAGGGTTGCGTCACTATGCTTGTGTTACTCGACCTCAATGCAGCTTTTGACACCACTGATCATAGTATTCTCTTTCACGGATTAGAAAATGTAGTAGGAATTAAGGGAATGGCCCTCTTGTGGCTCAGATCCTATTTGACTAATTGTTATCAGTTTGTAGATCATGACGGTGACCATTCCTCATGTTCTCAAGTGGAGTTTGGTGTTCCACAGGGTTCAGTTTTAGGCCCACTGCTTTATTCCCCTTTACATGCTTCCTCTGGGCAACATACTTCATAAACATGGTATTAGTTTTCATTGTTATGCTAATGACACACTATTATACATCTCAACAAAAGCAGATGGAAAAAAACAGTTTACTAAAATTGAGCAATATGTGCAAGACAAAAGAGATTGGATGTTAATTTTCTTCTGCTTAATCCCGATAAGACAGAAGTTCTAGTCATAGGACCACAACCAGCTAGAAGTAAGCTTTCTGATCACACTGTAACTTTAGATGGCCTTTCTGTTCCATCAAAAGCAACAATAAAAGACCTTGGTGTTATTAAAGATTCCAGCCTTTGATTTGAAGCACATGTAGATAATATTACCAGGATAGCATTCTTTCACCTCAGAAATATTGCCAAGATAAGAAATATATTGTCACTATGCAGAAAAAAATAGTTCATGCTTTTATCACCTCTATGTTGGACTATTGTAATGCCTTACTGTCTGGTTGTTCAACTAGGTGTATAAACAAGCTTCAGTTAGTACAGAATGCAGCAGCGAGAGTCCTCCCTAGAACCAGAACATACAAGCACATTACCCCTATCTTATCTACACTGCATTGAATTCCTGTGAAATTTCGCATCAATTTTACTACTTTTGATGTATAAAGCATTAAATGGTCTGGCGCCGCAGTATCTGAGTAAACTGCTAGTGTCTTATGATCTGCCACGATTACTTCCATCAAAAGATGCAGGCTGCTTGTCAGTACCACGTATTCTTAAAACTACAGCAGGGGGCAGAGCTTTTTCTTACAAAGCCCCAAAGTTATGGAATAGTCTTTCAATTATTGTTTGGGACTCAGACACAGTCTCAGTGTTTAAGTCTAGGCTAAAAACCTATTTATTTAGCCAAGCATTTTTGTAAATAGATTAGCCTTAGGTAAATGAGCAGATCTGGGGCACTCATGGACGTAGAGTATTCTGGTGAACTGGTATGTTTAGATGCTGTCTTACCCACTGTCATTGATCACTCAGGTTTGTTGACGGTGAGGTGATTGGTTGCTTTACATCATAGGGAGCCCTCATGTCTGTTTCCTTCTGGCTCTCCCTTTTAGTTATGCTGTCATAGTCCTGCCGGAGTCCCTGCTTGCACTTTTCACTAAATATACATTCACCTTATACACGTTGACTGTGACCATACCTAACTGCCATCTCCTCTGCTCTCTCCTCTCTCCTTTTCCCTCTCCCTGTCTCTCTGTCGAGCTATTCAGTCGTGGCCAAAAGTTTTGAGAATGACACAAATATTAGTTTTCATAAAGTTTGCTGCTAAACTGCTTTTAGATCTTTATTTCAGTTGTTTCTGTGATGTACTGAAATATAATTACAAGCACTTCATACGTTTCAAAGGCTTTTATCGACAATTACATGATATTTATGCAAAGAGTCAGTATTTGCAATGTTGGCCCTTCTTTTTCAGGACCTCTGCAATTCAACTGGGCATGCTCTCCATCAACTTCTGGGCCAAATCCTGACTGATAGCAACCCATTCTTTCATAATCACTTTTTGGAATTTGTCAGAATTAGTGTTTTTTTTTTTGTCCACCAGCCTCTTGAGGATTGACCACAAGTTCTCAATGGGATTAAGAAAATTTCAACGTTTTGGTCCCCGAGCCACTTAGTTATCACTTTTGCCTTATAGCATGGTGCTCCATCGTGCTGGAAAACGCATTGTTCTTCATGAAACTCTTGTTGGATTGTTGGAAGAAGTTGCTGTTCGAGGGTGTTTTGGTACCATTCTTTATTCATGCCTGTGCAGAAGATCAATTTGTCCCGATGTGTTTTTTTGGAGAGAAGTGGCTTCTTTGCTGCCCTTCTTGACACC
Organism: Clarias macrocephalus; assembly: GCA_011419295.1. Taxonomy (NCBI): domain Eukaryota; kingdom Metazoa; phylum Chordata; class Actinopteri; order Siluriformes; family Clariidae; genus Clarias; species Clarias macrocephalus. The sequence goes on along the minus strand of JAAGKR010004280.1, from coordinate 29,684 downwards.
AGGTAATCTTCCAAAAGTCTTCGCCTCACTGTGCGTGAAGATGCGCTCACACCTGCCTGCTGCCTTTCCTGAGCAAGCTCTGCACTGGTGGCACTTCGATCCCGCAGCTGAATCCTCTGTAGAAGACGATCCTGGCACTTGCTGGACTTTCTTGGATGCCCTGAAGCCTTCTTAACAAGAATTGAACCTCTTTCCTTGAAGTTCTTGATGATCCTATAAATTGTTGATTTAGGTGTAATCTTAGTAGCCACAATATCCTTGCCTGTGAAGCCATTTTTATGTAACGCAATGATGGCACGCGTTTCTTTGCAGGTCACCATGGTTAACAATGAAAGAACAATGATTTCAAGCATCACCCTCCTTTTAACATGTCAAGTCTGCCATTCTAACCCTATCAGCCTGACATAATGATCTCCAGTCTTGTGCTCGCCAACATTCTCACCCGAGTTAACAAGAAGATTACTGAAATGATCTCAGCAAGTCCTTTAATGACAACAATGAAATGCAGTGGAAAGTTTTTTTTTTTTTTTTTTTCGGGATTAAGTTCATTTTCATGGCAAAGAAGGACTATGCAATTCATCTGATCACTCTTCGTAATATTCTGGAGTATATACAAGTTGCTATTATAAAAACTTAAGCAGCAACTTTTCCAATTTCCAATATTTATGTAATTCTCAAAACTTTTGGCCACGACTGTACATGTCGCTCCTGAGCTGCTAGTGATCCAGACCCCTCTGCCCTCTGGACCTGTCAAAAACTCGTCCTGGACTCCTGCTTCTGGTTGGAGATCTCGTCGCATGGATGCCCTGTGTGGTCTGCCTGGGATGCGTGTGGTGACTGGGGACAGTTCCACTTTACCATGAAGACTGTCCTGTCATCGACTGATGCAGACAGCTGTTCTCTGGGGACTTGTGACTTCAGTCGCTCGATAGATCAGGACTGCAATTTTCCTGTCTACCTAAGCCTCCAGGAACAAACTGGACTCTATTTAATTTAAACACATCTCCTGTTATACTGAACTTCTAGTCTTACACAGTATTCTGCAGATCAATCCCTGCTATCCGTTTTCACCGAAATGAGGATGGGTTCCCTGTTGAGTCTGGCTTCCCACGTTTCTTCCTATTACCATCTCAGGGATTTTTTCCTTGCCACCGTCACCCTCGGCTTGCTGATCAGGGACAATAGTATCATTTTGATTCATACACATTCACATTTCATACAAACTTAACTCTTTTGATTGTGTAAAGCTGCTTTGCGACAATGTCAATTGTTAAAAGCACTATACAAATAAAATTTAATTGTATATTAAAACGTTAAATTTAAAGACATCAAACTTAAAAATAAATGAAAAAATAGACTTTCAGGATAGAAAATTTGAATAACTCAAAAAAATAATTGTCTTACACTTGTTTAAATATTTCATAGGATTGTTTCCCACAAATTTTGTTGTACTAAATAATATTTATGCAGTATAATCAGGGGCCTATATTCATTCTCAGTTGTTCTCAAAATTCAAATGCACTCTTCCCCAGGTGTGCACGTCTCATGTCTGAACGACTCTGCCTGTACGCTCACTTTGTCAAGTGTTACAAAACTGCCACTAAACTAACCAATCACAGACTTCCACACATTACTTCTGATTGGCTGTTTCTTCTCTAATCAGCTGACACTATATAGAGAGTTCAATTAAATTTTGTTTGTATAATGCTTTTAAAAATGGTCATTGTCTCAAAGCAGCTTTATACAATCAAAAGAAAGTTATAGGAAATTTGAATTTTATATAAATGAGAAGAAATTACATAAAGGAAGCATATTTTTATTTATAATAATCAGTAAAATATTACAGTATCCCCTTTTTATTGAATTATGTATTAGTATATACCAGTCTTAAAAATTATTTTTTTCATAAGGCTCATTATTAGACTATTGCTGTATGTCGAGTGAAATTAAAATCGGACAACTCGGTCTTATAAACCTTTATTTCCAACGATTCCATTATGCGCTATTAGAGAAGAAACAGGCATTCAGTAGTGTGTGGACATCTGAGCGTGCAGGCAGACTCGAGCGTGCTTAGAAAAGAGATGTTGAGTGCACGCGCAGAAAACACAGGGAGTCCACAGGGGAGACACGGGACGTGCATAGAATGCTTTGTCTGCCCTCAAAATGGCAAAACTGCGAGCTAAGGAAAGTGGTAGGAATAGAACACCATCCTACAACCCAGAAAAAAAAATTACATACTATTAAGATTAGTTTTCCACACGCGTTGAAGTCACGCCCCACTCTTATCACCTTTTATTCATGATAGGTGTAAAGTAACGAGGCCAACATTTTTAAAGAATGCATTGAATCAATGCCACGTAGAATTAAGACAGTTCTGAAGGCGAAAGGGGGTCAAACACTGTATAAGTATGGTGTTCCTAATAATCCTTACATATACACATACATACATACATATAAATACATACATATATACACACACACTGTTGTCACCACCTTTTTTCAACACCAAGCGCTTCTTTTTGCCAGCAATAGGAGCTTTTGCCCTCCTTTCTTTTAATAATTGAGGGCAAGGGGCTCTGTTTTCCAAAGATTGACATCAACATAGTGCAATGATTAAAACATCGTAGGTAAAACTATAAAGAACAATAGAATGCTGTTTAATCGATCAGCAAAAAAGTTATTAGTTTTTGTTACTTTCTTTGTGCTCCTTAGCCTGCTGTAAAACAAAGAGGTGTCCATTTTGATCTGGCAGAGCAGTCACCTTGTAAAAGACGTTTGTCATAGATATACATTTAATTTTTTTATAAAACTAGGCAGTGGAACGTGAATGGAGTTGCAAAGGTGTAAATCATAAGCAAGAAAATCATACTTACTCAAATAAGATGCATGCAGTATAATCGGGTCCTCTCAATTCGGTATTCTTTCGCATTTTGTCTGGCACTGGACCAAAATATATTGTCTTAGATTTGTAAAAATGTTTCAGAAAATTTTGTTGTAGAAAGGCTATACTTTATTTTGCACTATGGACCAAGTTATAATCTGTGTGATGAGTAAATGAATGGTGAATCCTGTATTTCCCCCGAGATGAGCATCAAGATCAGAAAACAGTGAGAACGTGCTGACACATACATGTGTATAAATTTCTGGACTACACTGAATAAACTTGGATTCTTTCTGAGCACTGTCTTGGGTTTCTTGAGGTCCCCAGGCCTGAGCAGACGCATTTACCACAGAGCTAGATCCTCTGATCCTCTGAATAAATACCTGACAAGGGTGTACCTTAAAAAATATATATATTTTGTATTGATTTGGGTTATCTTTGTTTAATATTAAAATTAGGCTGATGATCTCAATGGTTTAAATAATTTAACAATTATGCAAAAATATATTTTTAAAAATCCATAAGGGGAAGATACTTTTTCATTGCCATGTGTAATCTAATGGAGCTCCATCAGCTTATCTGTATTATTTAAGATGTAGACCCTAAAAAGTTTAAACAGAAAAAAAAAATTATATGTGGTGTGATTAGCACGTATAACATTAGCATAAATGCATGTAGTAACTTCAGTTACTTACTGATCCATTTGTATGCATGTTTCTTTCAGACAAATTAAACATTTAAACAACATGTTTTGGTCCAGGGTTCATTGTGTCGAAGATTTGAACTTACTGGATATCTGAGTGAGGTAGCCAGTAAGACCAGTACACTTCCAATTTGTTGCTTATGTTGGGGAAAGGGTTGGTATTGTCAGTGGAGGAGACAGAACACCCATTGTTAAATAAAACCACACTTTACTAGGACTGGAGCAACATTACTATACCTTATGGTGCAAGTGTTTATACTGAGAACATTTAAAAAATACATGTCTCATGTCAGCCTCCATAGATAAAATCTCTTACACCAGAACAGCTTGTCATTTCCAGGTATTCCTCCATGATCACATGCTGCTTGAGTGCTAGACTCAAAAGGAATTTTAAAAAAGTATATAAAAAACAGCACTAATAATAATAATAATAATAATAATATAGGATAAATCTCCAGCAAAATTTCATACACATGAGTGAAGTATGGAATCGAAAGTGATCCATGGCTCAAGATGGATTTATCTTTACGATTATCAGCTGCACCCCTCGAGCAAGGCTAGAAACAGTAATGAGAATGAGTCACGTGTTTAGGCCAAGTGTGAAAACACTCTCAGATCATGCAGTTGTTTCAGTTGAACGAAAATAGCACTGTGGTTTCCGATTTTCTGAGACTGAGTGTTTTAATCGACAGCTCACACTGACTTATTTAGGGTCACTTCAACAGTCTGAATGTCTGTGTTCAAACCAGCATCAATTCTTACACTTCTGGAAGTGTAGGTGTCAGGTGTATAATTAACCAACTATACCAAACAGGTGCTTGTTACATGTCAGTGTTTGCATTTCCATGCGCTTTCTCTCTCTTTCGCTCTCTATCAATCTCTCTATTTCCTTTTCTATTGTTTGTCTGTGTTTTTATCTGTGGCTGTCCATTTATAGGTGGATCCCAATGGCAATCTACTTTAAGTGTGTTACGGAATTCAACCAATGAGATGACAAGGAACCAATCAGAAAAGGTGGCGCTATCAGTTTGAAAGCAGACCATTCAAACTCTCTCAACCTGTTTGTTTACCTGTTAGCTTGTTGCTCATGTTAGTTTGTATATAGCCACTCTTTCAATTGTTAGCTTAACCACATGTTGTTTGGTGCTCATTTCCACCCATTTACTAGCTCCCTTGTTTTGAGGACAGGGAAGACTGTGCATGCACCTACATTCCATTAAAAAAATGTCTGACTGTCCAAACACACTGTGTTAGAGGGCAAGTGACACTTCATATTTCTGGTTAGCTTAGCATAGTGTAGTTATGTAAATACATTCACTAACTAAAACAGCAAAACTCTACTAGTAAGGTGTGGGTGTGAATAAAGTTTCATGTAACAAGTCATACACTATAGCAAGACTGAGAACAGCAAAAAAATTAAAGAAAGTTATATTGCATCAGCAAGGTCTCTACCAGGCAATGATTTCAAAGATCAGAAGATGTCCAGCAGTGCATGGAGGGCATGGATCCTATCCCAGGAGACTTAGGGCACACTCATTCACTCACTACAGGCAATTTTCAAGCTCCAATTAGCCCAATCAGCAATCTTCAAAAACTGTGAGAGAAAACCCACCAAGCACAAGTAGAACATGCTAACTCTATGCATGTAGAGGCTGGAATCAAACCTTGCCGGAAACTGAACCCAGATCTCGAAGGTGCAGTGCTAACCACTAATCCAACCACTAATCAGTGATTTAGTTTTATATATCTATATATATATATATATATATATATATCTATATATATCTATATATATATATATCTATATATATATATATATCTATATATATCTATATATATATATATATATCTATATATATCTATATATATATATCTATATATATCTATATATATCTATATATATATATATATATATATCTATCTATATATATATATATATATATATATATAAAACTAAATCACTGATACGGAAAAGATTACCCTGTCCTAAAAATAACTTGCAAACTCAATCAGGTGGAGCTAATCACCTTCTCAGTGGCACACAAAGCCATTTGACTTTCAACTCTAATCAGCTGGTCATTTTGATTATCTCAACATAAAATGCTGTAGCATTTAAATCCATGGTAGAAGTGAAGGAAACAATTAACTATGTGTGGCAAGGTGGCAAAATATTGTCAAATTCTTGATGAAAATCTGCTGCCCTCTGCCAGAAAGTTGTCAATAGGATGTTTGTTTACCTTTCAACATGACAAGGACCCAAATCACACAGCAAAACTGACCACACAGTGAATGAAGGAGAAAAAAAGTGCTTAGTCAGAGCCCAGATGGGAACCCCACTGAAAGTCTGTGGAATGACTTGAAAACTACAGTCCACAAACAGTCGCCATCAAATTTAACTCAACTTGATAAAAATATTGCAAAGTCTAGATATGCAATGCTTTGTGTGCCAATGAGAAGGTGATTAGTTTCACCTGATTGTGTTAATAAGTCATTTTAGGAGGAGGTGATCCTTTTCAAATCAAAGATTTCTTTCTGACATGTTGCCGTTCCATCTTTCACTTAAAAGTTAAGTTTAAAAAAGTTAAAGTTAAAAGTTGCACGGAGTAAATACAGCTTAATGAAACAAAAACTGTGTCTGTTTATTCAGGCTGCAAAGCAACAAAATGTGATCATTATAAAGGGGGTGATTCTTTATATAATTATTTTGTTCAAGTAATTTTGGCCATAAGACAAGTAAACATTAACCCTTAGGAGTCTGAAGGTATTTTGGGGTCCTGAAAAAGTTCTGACATGTCCTGACATTTATGACATTTGTGTATTTTTCAGTTACTTATAAACAAATAAATGTCTAAAGTCTGATTACACTGTATTCAGCACAAACAGGAATATGTCAGTAGCATATGTGTGTGTGTGTGTGTGTGTGTATGTATGTTTAAGTATTGGAGAAAATAACAGCTATGCATGGTTATTGAAAACAACACTAAAATAAGTCACTAAAATAAAACCACAAAACACATTAATGAAATTTGTGTACAAGACTTTTGTGACTTGGATCTTGTAGTGTAGAGGTTTTACCTCAAAATGATGTGACAATTGTCACATTTTCATGTGAATATGAAATAACATTACTGATAGCAGTGTCATAAGCTAACCAAACCTGAGCCAAATATTTATTTATATATAACTACCATAATCTAAAGCTACCCAAAACGAGATGAAATACATTAGAACATTTACAAGCATCTGTAAACTCAATAAGACATTAGCTTAGCCACCGGGAACGAACATGTTTGTGCTAAGCTACATAAGGCAGCATGTTAGCATGCTGCACTAAACTATGCAAGTGCCATTGAAAGACGATGTTTCACATAAACTGACAAAAGCTAGCCGAAGTGAGGAAAATATTTACTAATATTAGTTTCATATGAACAAAATAATAATTATATAAGATTTGATAACTTACCCATTGTCATAACAGCTTGTTTGAAAATCCTCTGCTGGATCTATTCTCTCTTCAAAATGCTCCCGTTCGTCGTCGGAGTTGTAATCTTCTTCTGAGTAAAAGGTAAACTCCTCCCACTGTCCAGAAGATTCTGAAGAGCTTCCTCGGCTGTATAGCGCGTGGAAACTCTGTGTGTTCAAGCCGGTGACCGGGGGGCGTGGCCTCGTCTGTAGATTACCCGGAATGTTTTCCCTGTGAATAGCGTGTGGGCGTGTCCTGTCTCAGTTCATTATGAGATAATGAAGTGAGACAGAAATTCTGTGCCTCTACTTGATTTCACACGGTTTACATAAACTAAGAATGTTTGTTTTCAATGTAATGTCCATCATTTAATAGTAGACCCTTTAAGCTTTCTATAGAAATATTCAGTGGCGGCCGCAGAGGCGCCGCCCCCCTTAAAGTTAGGCAGAGAAGAATGCTACTTTAACATGTAATTATTTAACATAATAATTATTCATTTTAATAATTAAATAAAGTCATTTATTCACAATATTCTGCTGTATTTCATAATATAATTTATTTGCAATAAAAAAAAAAAATCTGTTTTACGTTAATTTGTGTTTGTGTACGCGGGGCGCCGGACAACGAGTGTCTATGTAGGCACGTACATTTTTGAAAAGCATGTGACTTGAGGTTGAGCTCTAATTGGATCTTTTCAAATCATCCTTGGGGCGCAACGCTGTGCGTCCCGAACCCGAAACTTTTGTTCTTAGTAAATCAATATTGTTTTTAAATATTTGGGCTCATGTGATTGGACCATTCTCAACGAGTTTTCCAGCACTTCTTATGGCAATAGGAGCTGCTGACTGGATGCGATGTGAGTCAGGACTTTATTTTATAATAGTAGTAATGATGCTTAATCACCTGATATATGGCTATTTACAGGCAAGTATTAAAAGTTTAATTTTAATTTTGTTTGCCCCCCCCAAAGATTTTTTACACCAGCCGCCACTGGACATATTTCTCATGTCTGTTTGTGCAGTAAACACAGAGTTTTAGCGAATTTTTTTTTTATGTGTTTCAAAAATATTTTCACGGAGACAGCTAAACCGCACCCTGTTTATTTTCTTTATTTTACAAAAGCACACTGTTTTGTGGATAGACATAAAAGTAGACCTTTCACAGATTCAAATGATGTACTACACTTATGTGTATTATCATACAGGACGAAGCATTGTAAATTCTTTTCACGGTTACCTATGCAAGTGTACCCGCCGGCGGGTCCGTCGATTTTTAAGGGTTAAGTTTGATCAAGAACAGAGAGAGGTTAGACATAGATTCTACCACTGTTTCAGATTTTTACAAAAGTGAAGTACAGTGGAACCACAGATTGCAAGTAACACGGTTTGGTTTCCGCAAGACGAGCAAAAATTTTAAATAAATTTTGACTTGGAAAAACAAACAAGCAACAAAACAAGCAAGTATTATGTATCACACATGCGCTTCCTATTTTGATGGAATTGTGGGTAATCGTCTCCCCTGCTCGGGCTTAGTGCGCGTGTCTCACTGGTATAATCAACATCCATGAACGCGTTTATTGTTTCCTATAACACTGTGACCACGTGTGTGTGCGTAAAACATCTTTTATTTTGTTTGTATGCGTGTGTGTACAGTACGTGTGTACTTTTTATTATAACACACGTGTGTGTGCGCATGTAAAGCAAAAGCAAGTCTCATTGGAGGGTGAAGATCCATTCTCTCTCTCTCTCTCTCTCTCTCTCTCTCTCAGCCTGCACTTTGTGTGTATGCGCATCATTGAACAGCGTGCCCTCCTCTCCTCTCACCTTCTCTCACACACACACACACACACACACACACACACACACACACACAGAACAGAAACACTGCTCTTTCATGATAATTTTCAAAGATAAAATGCAGGTTAATTTGTTTTATTTTTTACTTTACAGCAGTGATTCCGTTAGTGTGCGCTCACTCGTTAGAGATGTCCCTTGTTAATTTTCTTGATAAGGCAGTATTTCCATTAATGTGTGTGTGTGTGTGTGTGTGTGTGTGTGTGTGTGTGTGTGTGTGTGTGTGTGTGTGTGAGAGAAACCCAAATAAGAAAGAATGAAGGGGACAGGGAGAATCCTACTCCCCTCTTACTTTAGCTTCACACACACACAGCTCCTCCGCGCACAAATGCTAACGGAAACATTTATCTTTATTTTTACTATTTTTGTAGATTAATTTGTTTTATTTTTACTTTATATTTTGTATTAATTATTTTTATATATTTATTTTGGGGGGCTGTGGAAGGAATAATTTGAGTTTCCATTATTTCTTACGGGGGAAATTTGCTTAGAAGTACAAGTGTTTTGACATACGAGGCTGCTTCCGGAACAAATTATGCTCGCAATCCAAGGTTTCAATGTACTGGTATGACATCACTGTGCATGAGAGCTTTGTCACTTCATTCATCTTTGGATTCTTTGCTGGTACACATGTAACTAGGTCTAACAAGAGGAACTTGGTAGATCTGACATTCAGTTCACATTATTATAATTGATTGGTAAACATTCTGAGAGGCTGTTTTTTTTTGGCAGATCAAAGGTGATGTGTGGCCAGATCTACCAAATTGTTTGCAGAATTTTTTAGGCCTAATTAGATTGCATTTTGTGTAAAAACCTCAAGTGGTGGGTGAAATAAATATGTAGAAATAAATCTGTGGATGTAGAAAGGCAAAGGTTGCTCAAACTTTTTAAAGATAACAGCAACCTGGTGGACGCTATTGAACAAATGAGAGCCATCCAAGAGCTAGCCTTGTGGCAGCTAAGAAACAGCACTTTCACACTTTTTGATCTTGTTCAGATGTATTGATAAAATATTTAGCAAATTTAAATTACTTTATTCATCAGATTTAGCCTTTTTTTTTTACAGAGAACAATCGCATGTTATAAAAAACAAATGTTAAACCAAAGTTATGAATGTAATTATTAGAATATTGTTTTTTTTTTCTTAAATCATATGCATTATTATTATTAATGTATTTAGTAACATGGAAACAGCAATAACACTCAGCAATAAAAAGCTGTCCTGGGTAAAATAAGTTCCTTTTCCCTTTCTGGTTAAATACATTTAGCTTGTGTTTTGATTCTGACTTTATTTTTCTTTCTTTATTTTATTTTAACTTGTGCATAAACCTCTTGATGGCTCGTGTCTCTGGATGTTCTGGAGGATGAAGGTTTCTTAGCGAAATTTACAGCTGCATAGTTCAAGACATCTCCATCATCAGTCTGATAAAGAACAAGAGCCGTTTATAAACCAGAGCGGATTAAAAGAGTAAAAATAATGATTACGTTGATATTTTGTAAATAGTTGTATATTGAAATTCTCTGTACATTGTGGATTGTAGGTCAGATGTGTATTTATTTAACAAAACAGAATCACAATGAATAGAAGACTGGATTACCTGATTGGTGGGAGTTTGATGGTTGCTTGATGAAGCACCTGAACAATAAAACACATAAGTAAAGTTTAAATGGAGAAAGGACTCACATTTTTGTAAGGACTTTATACAGCAACTGTATAATATAATAATAATAATAATAATAATAATAATAATAATAATAAACAGACCTTTTCTTTGATGTTTAAATAAAACTCCAACCAGAACCACGATTACAATAACAGATATTATATTGGAGGCTATTAAGGCAGTAATCCAAGAGGGGTCGTCTGAATCCATAAAAAATGCAGAACTTGTATAAATATTCGAAAATTTATTAACAGGAAACTACAGAAACTTGTTATAGAAAGTGAAAAAACACAGGATACTGAATTCTGTAATAGAGTACTCCCATGGGAAAGAAAGCCTTAATTTTGTGATGTATTGAAAGCAAAAACTTTTAACCATGGCAAATTCTGTTTAAGAAAGTAAAAGTTAAAAGAGTTAAATATAAGTAATTGTAATAAGTAATCATTTAAGTAGTATTAAAACTCTTACCTTCTCCATCACTGCTGTTTGAACCCTGGTGTGTAACAGAGTGTGTGTTCTTGTTAAGTGTTCCAGGTGTAGGACAGAGTTTCATCTCTTCACCTTTACAAATAAATTGGAAAAGCAGCAAATAAACAGAAATGATACTAAATATGAATAATGTGAAATATTCAACATTTAATGCACATGTAGACATAATTCTGGTTAAAGTGTTGATCTGGAATTAGCAGGTTATCAGAGTAAAACTGTTTACCTTCAAACTGCAGACGTGTTCCAGATGTGAACTTTGGTGTAGTTCCACCAAGATTTACACAGAGATAGTCGCCTCTGTCACTTTCTTTTGTTTCTTTAATGTTGAGATCAAACTTATTGCCGTTTAAAGTAACACTGAAGCGGCTATCATTAAATTCGTCTGCAAATATGTAGCCCTGAGGGTTACTGTATGGTCTCGCCATAAACTGAGGCATTTCTCCAAATCTTTGTCTGTACCAAAATACATTATGTTTATCCCCACTAATGTTACACTCCATAGAAACATTATCTCCCAGCTTTACTGTTTTTACACGAGGCTCCTTAATGTCAGAAGTGTTTCCTGTAATAAAGTGTTTCATATTAAATGTTTGATGATGTCACTAATTATGTAAATATGAAAAATTACTATTTTACATTAAAATTTAAAATGTTCCTCACCAGTTGTGCAGAGACAAAGCAGAGAGTAAAGAGCCACAAAGAGTGTGATCATCGTTCCTGTTTAGACAAAGTGATAGTGAGGTAATGAACTTGTGTGTTCAGTAGAAAACCAGGTCCAGACTCACGCCTGATTGGATGGTTTGAAGCTGTGGACTGATTTGATTGGTCCATTAGCTGTAATGAGATGTGAAGCTCACAGTGAATTCTTGTCTATTCTGATGCTGTGATGAGTCACATGACTTTACAGATATGATCTACTGGAGCTCTATCAGTCCTGTGTGCTGGAACCTCTCTGATAGAAGAAGTTTAATGACATGCGATCTAACACAACGATGAATAGTTTTTATCCTCCTGTTCTCCATAGGCGGACACAGTATAGTTTCACTATAGTACTTTCAATGATCATTTCTTGAAAGTAGTAACTAAAGTGAGTATATATACAGTATTTTATGGTGACCATGAGTTACCTTGGGGAAATGTTCGTCTGTACTACAGTATTTAAGATGTATACATGTAGAAAAGTTTAAATTAAAGAAGCATATGTTTGTTCTTAATTTACTTTTAAAATGTTACATACAACAGTTAATAAGAAAGTAGAATTATAATTTTATAATGAAAATGATTAACTATGACGAGGAGGGGGGGAACCGTTTCCATAGTGGTTAGTACTATGTTCCTGCATCTCCAGGGTCTAAGTGCTTGGTGGTTAACATACAATCTCATATATGCACATCAGAGACTCTAAACAATGGGCATTATTGTTGATTCAGATGATATATTTAATGTCTCATTTTCACAAATTTAAATCACTAATGACAGCAATGCACTTTTTCTTTAAGTATCATGTTCAGTGTTTAATGACATTAACAGGATGTCTAACCGCAAATGCAAAAATACATACAAAAGTGAAAGCACAAACATTAAGGAAATGCACTGCAAATATAAAACCACATCCAAACACCTAAGCGCATACAAAAAGAAAAATGAAGAAACTACAAAAAACACATGAAAAAAACTAATTGCATTGGGAGAAAAATGCCACAAAATAAATTTGCTGCACCAGAAGTGCTCTGGGGTGGAACGGGAAGTGATAAGCTTGTGACGACACACACACACACACACACACACACACACACACACACACACACACACACAAGGAATTACAAATAAACAATATAGCATATATAATATATAACAATAAACAACGGTGACGGGCCCAAGCACCCTGCACCACCTGTGTGTTATTCAAGTGTGTTAAGACCTCGAAAAAGCCATTGCCACCTGGTTGCACCGCACAACTTGCACACATCACACACTATGCAAGGCTGATGTCAGTTTGGGCACTAAATATTTGATGAGTGCATTCGTGTGTGTGTGTGTGTGTGTGTGTGTGTGTGTGAGGGTGTGTGTGAGGGTTAGTGTGTGAGAGTGAGGGAAAGAGGTGTAAATGTAGAGTAAATGTGTTTTTGTGTGTGTGTTTGTGTGTTATGTGAGTCTGTGTGATAACATTGTGATATGTGTGTTTGTGCGTGTTTGTGCGTCGTGAGAGGCGTGTGTGTGTGCACATTTGTAATGGTTGTATATGTATGTGTGCGCGTGTGTGTGTGTGTGTGTGTGTGTGTGTGTGTGTGTGTCTTATTGTTAACATGTGTGATGTATACGTGTGTTCAGTAGTCAGCAGATGCTGGAAAGTAAGAGTCACACTATGATGTTCCTGAATGTGATGTCACTGAACGTGATGTCACTGAAGGCGTCACTGAATATAATGTCACTCAATATAATGCCACACAGAAAGTTATTAATAATTTTTCGGTGTAAGTTTAAGACATTATCATGGCTGACCCGCTTGAGATATCGAAAAATCCCTCCGCAATCTTGCATCGTCAATGTCTTTAGATCACATCAGCCCGGTTTGGTGGCGTGTGTATAAATTCCCTAGGTGGAGTATATCAAATTTCATCAGGTGTGTTTTTGCGAGCGACCCAAAATAACCGGCCTCCTGTTGAGTTGAGCTCAGGACATGCAGCGCGAAAGTTGTTCGGCTCAATGAGCTCTAAATTCGTATCGAGTTTCGTGTACCTACGTGAAAGTGTGTATGAGCTAGGCAGCAAAATCTCTTGTGAGGGCCCCTGGGGGCCCCGGGCCACGAGACTCTCAGGCATCCTGATGGCAGCAGATTCCAACCTGTCTGGCCAAGTTTCATGAGTTTTTGAGCATGTTAAGACCCCCGAAAAATCCAAAAGGGTGGGGAAAAAATCCTTAGGAAAACAAGAGGGTCCTGCGCACCTCTAGTGCTTGGACCCAATAAATATATCAATCAGTGTTTCCCAGAGATAAAAAAAAAAAAATTTACACATTTTTTTCACACATCATAGATTGAATGGATTTGCAATGTTTTTCTTTTTGCATTCAGATTGATGCAATTGAGATTTTATTTTGTAGGCGTTTACGGAAATGCACAAATACATAATGTTGTGCTTTGACTTTTCTCATCTTTGTCCATAACGCTTTAACATGTATACAGGGTCACGGGGGTCCTGGAGCCTCCATGGTTAAAATCTTACACAAGAACAGATCCTTATTTGTATCTGTTTTTTCAGGATGACAGGCTACTTGAGTGCTGGTACCAAGTAGAATAAATAATTAATAAAATAAATGATGAACATATAAGTGATGTATGGAATGACTGAAGTGACCCATTGCTCAGAATTTATTCCTCTGTGACAGCAAACCTGTGATTATAAGCTCCGCCCCCAAACAAGCCAACACGCAGTCATGAGAGTGGACTCACGTGTTTAGGCCCAGTGTGAAAACGCTCTTAACATGTGTGTAGAGGTGTTAGTGACTGCAGCAGCATCTCTCACATCATGCAGTTGTATCAGTTGAACAGAAATAACATTGTGGTTTCTGAGTTTCTGAGAGTGTTTAATCAGCAGCTCACACTGACTTATTTTGGGTCACTTCAACAGTCTGAATGTCTTTATGTTAGAATCTCAGACTAAAACACAAAAGAGCTGGAGTTCATTAATAAAACCGTCTCTAAAAATAGCATGTAGAATGTTGAGATCACTATTTATTCAGACTGTACTAGAGACTGTGTGAGGCCTGTTATCCACCCTAAAGGACACAACAACAGAGAAAGAGTATAATGTCACACATGTTGGTAGATAAGATTTATTTAATAATTAATCTGTATAAAACATATCCAATAATTTTTATATAAAGCATTTAGACAAAGTGCTGCTGCAATCTATGAGTCCGGCAGTTTCAGTTCCTTTGATGTGGTAAAAACCTTAATGTCCTCACACTGCTGTTTGGTTTGAGATGTTTGTCCTCTAGTTTCCATCTCACACCAGAGAGTGTCAGTGTTAATGGAAACAGCGCTGTGGTTTAAAGTGAGAGAATATAAAATAGAGAGTTTGATTCTTTCTTTATCAGGGCTGTAAGAGATGTAATTTTTTTTATAAATCCAGTGATTTAGAAATTTTTTTGTTAAAAGTTCAGTTACTGAAGTGAGTTTAAGTTTAATGTTGTGCGGTTGAACCACACTTGTGTAGAACCCTAGGTAGTGAAGTAAGATATGACAAAAATCAAAATTAAAATTCCCCCAAACAAACTGAAAATCCAAAAAGATGCAGCGCGCCCTCCCTGACAGTAACATGTAATGCTTTCCACCTGTGGCTTGCTATTTATTTATTGATGTCTCTTTGTGTTAGCAAGGAGAGAAAGAGAGGTTTTAAACTCACTTTATTATAACAAAACTACAAATAAAATAATACATACACACATGTATGTAAGAGAGAGAGAGAGAGAGGATTATGACAACTTTAATATAGATACATACACACACACATACTATATATACACACATACACACAAACATGCACACTTACATACACACACCCGTACATACACACACACACACACATACACACAAACATACACACACACTCATACATACACACACTCATACATACACACACACACACATACATGCACCCATACACAATATATACACGCGTTTACTGGTGTGTTCTGTGTTGGACGACTCGTCTCTCTTCCTCCTGGTTTTTACTGTACTGCTCTTTTTAGGTGTCGGTGGTGGTGTGCTGGTTTGTGGCTGCTGTACCTCTTCTGGGCAGATTGTAGGGGCGGAGTTGGCATTAGAGGCAGGGTTACTGTCTGCGGTGGGTACTGTACACGCACTGTTTACAGTAGTGTCGGTGTTATCTGCTACCGGCGCGGTGTGTGTCTCTGTGGTGGTGGTGTGTTCAGGGTTGACCTGTTCGAGTCGCGGCTGTGGTGCGTCGCTGCGATCTGCTGTGGGCTCCGCCTCCCCGCTGTTCTCCGGCTGGCTGTCCTCCCGCCGCTGCTGCTGTATCCCGGCCGTGTATCCGCGGCTCCGTGTGGACAGCTCAGCCTCTTGTGTCCCACGTCCCCGCACTTGAAGCACCTCAGCGGCTCCGTAATGGCGAAGACAGTGTAGCCGCCGTCGCCCTCATTGCATTTAAAATTAACATTCAGTGTCTGATCTTCGTTATTTGAAATCATAAACACTTGCCGGCGGAAAGACAGGATGTGCCACATGTTGGGGCTCTTACACCCGAGCGGGATCGCTCTCATGGGGCCGATGAACTTCCCGAAACGGGCCAGCTCCTTCAATACCTTTATGAACGGAGGCACGTTAGATATGACCACCCGCGCCGCAGACAGAGGGGTGACTTTTACCGCGGATCCTCTCGCACAGATTCCGATTATGAGTTCCAACACACTGAAAGCAAATTGCCAAAGTCAAAGGCAAAAGTTATAACAAAAAAATCTAAATATTGGGTCCATGTCCAGGAAACTCCCAGACCTTAATCTTATTGAGAACTTGAGGTTAATCCTCCAGAGGCGAGTGGACAAACAAAAACCCACAAATTCAGACAAACTCCAAGCCTTGATTATGCCATGAGTCAGGATGTGGGTATAACAATTCAAGGCCACAGGAGCTGTCAAATGCCTGAATGAGATGACAAGATGCCTACAGGAGAGAGGAATGCAAAAACTCATCTGGCATGTCATGAAGAGAAAAGTGGAGGAGAGCGAGCAAAGCAGACCAGCTGGAAAGGCTCTTATCTGCACATAAGGAATGAACCCTTTAGCACACAGTGAAGAAGTGAAGGGTGAAGAAAGCAACAGTGTTCACCACGTACCTCATAGGTATGACATCACAGAGTAACTGCCAACCTCAAGAGCTCGCCATCCAGAGGACATACTGCTGTTTCCTCCAGCAGGGTTTGAGAGCAGTGCACCTATACTAACATCTGCCCTCAAGGACATCATGGTCTCTTTGTTGCATGAATTTGAGGACATCATACCAGCAGCACATCCCAGCTATGACACATTCACTGGGATTTGAGGACGTCATAGTGGCGGCAGCATTCAGTCCTGAGAGTCCAAAGTTCCAAAGAGACCAGATGAAATGAATAATACAAAAATAAACTAATGAGTCTGAGCCCTGCCCCCAAACAAGCAGTCATGAGAGTGGACTCAAGTGCTCGGGCCAAGTGTGAGAACACTCTCAACACTGTAGAAGTGTTACTGGCTGCAGCAGGGCTCTTTCACATGTTGCAGTTGTTTCAGTTGAACATAAATAGCATTGTGGTTTCTGAGCTTTTGAGACTGTTTTAATCATCAGCTCATACTGACAACCACCACCCCAACACCCACCATCTCTCCTCCTTATCCACATGCTACTAACGATGATCCTCACCCCTTTTCCTCTTTGTTCCTCCCCGATCCATCCTGCTCTACTTCTGGTTAGAGTTCTCATCACTTAAAAACACTCACACTCTGCTTAGAATGGCCCCGCATGGACAGCAGAAACATCTCCATGACCGTACTGTGGATGGAACCACAAAGAATGTCAATCTATCTTGTCTCAGCTAATCAGCTAATAGGTTTCTTAGTTAGCTAGTTAGTTTCTGTTCATTTATGTTGTTAATTAATGTTGTATGCAGCACCTCGGTCCTGGAGGAACGTTGGTTCATTTCACTGTGTACTAAACTGTATATGTTTGAAATGACAATAAAAGTCGACTTGAACTTGAAACCATAAACACGGCTGAGGATGTTGGATAATCTCAAGCCTGCAACTGATACAAACAGTTTTAACAGAAATTCCTGAACAGACGTTAACTGCAACACAACAGGCTTTAAGTTAAAACTCTTATGAATGTACAGACTCAGTGAGCCCCTTCTGGCTGTAGAGATGGGACACAGACAGAGACAGAAATAGAGACACAGACAGTCCTGACTTCCCCAAGAGAAGAGACCGTGCCAGCGGTGCACATTCAGGGAAATAGAGACAGAACTGCACTTCCTCACTGAGCGCCCAAATATCACCACATTCACAATGATCTCTTCACCAAATCCAATAAAACTATCACACGCAAAGACACGCATACGTGCACACACACACACACACACACACACACTGATCGCTATTATTATTATTCTTTTTTCTCCTTACTTTTCACATGCCACTTTATCTTTAGCTGTGGAGGGGAATATCTGTATTTATTTATTATCCTATTTTTACTACTCTATATTTATTATTATTTTTTTTATATTATTTCTTTTTTACTTTTTATTATACACTTTTTAAAATCTGTCTATTGTTGTTATTCTTATCTCTGAGCTTTGGCAACACTAATGTAAATATTTATCATGTAAATAAAGCACTATTGAATCTTAATTTTTTTTATTCAGAACTGACTGACTAAATGCTGACATTTATAAGTTCTTCATAAGTTTATCAGTTCCTGTTAACACAACTGCACATTATACTATAGTACAGGTGTAGATGAGAAGTTATTTATAATTGCACTTATTTATATCTGCTGACACCCAGATGAGGATGGTTTCTCTTCTGAATCTGCTTCCACTCAAGGCATCACTTGCCACAGTGTCCAGAGCCCACAAAGATGTTACGCCCCTCGATTAGCAATCAGGATGTAGCAAAATTAATTAAATCGACTTAATTATAGAAACCAGGTTTAATTTTTAAAGGCAAAAAAAAAAAAAAAAAACAGCTTGTAGGACGTTGAGCACAATCAAAAGTTTAGAAATGAACAAACAAGAAAACAAAAAAGATCTGTCAGGTAAAGCAAATTAATAATAAAATGGTTTGAAAATAATCATGAAACATTCAGCAATAAAAAATAAAGTTTTAGTCTGAATACCATAACTGTGTACAAACTGGGTGAATGTTTTTCAATTCTGATTTTATTTCTCTTTATCTATTATATTTTAACTTGTGCATAAACGTCTTGATGGCTCGTGTCTCTGGATGTTCTGGAGGATGAAGGTTTCTTAG
>JAAGKR010004280.1:0-10592 GCA_011419295.1 Clarias macrocephalus | reverse complement strand
TTCACTGTGTACTAAACTGTATATGTTTGAAATGACAATAAAAGTCGACTTGAACTTGAAACCATAAACACGGCTGAGGATGTTGGATAATCTCAAGCCTGCAACTGATACAAACAGTTTTAACAGAAATTCCTGAACAGACGTTAACTGCAACACAACAGGCTTTAAGTTAAAACTCTTATGAATGTACAGACTCAGTGAGCCCCTTCTGGCTGTAGAGACGGGACACAGACAGAGACAGAAATAGAGACACAGACAGTCCTGACTTCCCCAAGAGAAGAGACCGTGCCAGCGGTGCACATTCAGGGAAATAGAGACAGAACTGCACTTCCTCACTGAGCGCCCAAATATCACCACATTCACAATGATCTCTTCACCAAATCCAATAAAACTATCACACGCAAAGACACGCATACGTGCACACACACACACACACACACACACACACACACACACACACACTGATCGCTATTATTATTATTCTTTTTTCTCCTTACTTTTCACATGCCACTTTATCTTTAACTGTGGAGGGAAATATCTGTATTTATTTATTATCCTATTTTTACTACTCTATATTTATTATTATTATTTTTATATTATTTCTTTTTTACTTTTTATTATACACTTTTTAAAATCTGTCTATTGTTGTTATTCTTATCTCTGAGCTTTGGCAACACTAATGTAAATATTTATCATGTAAATAAAGCACTATTGAATCTTAATTTTTTTTATTCAGAACTGACTGACTAAATGCTGACATTTATAAGTTCTTCATAAGTTTATCAGTTCCTGTTAACACAACTGCACATTATACTATAGTACAGGTGTAGATGAGAAGTTATTTATAATTGCACTTATTTATATCTGCTGACACCCAGATGAGGATGGTTTCTCTTCTGAATCTGCTTCCACTCAAGGCATCACTTGCCACAGTGTCCAGAGCCCACAAAGATGTTACGCCCCTCGATTAGCAATCAGGATGTAGCAAAATTAATTAATCGACTTAATTATAGAAACCAGGTTTAATTTTTAAAGGCAAAAAAAAAAAAAAAAACAGCTTGTAGGACGTTGAGCACAATCAAAAGTTTAGAAATGAACAAACAAGAAAACAAAAAAGATCTGTCAGGTAAAGCAAATTAATAATAAAATGGTTTGAAAATAATCATGAAACATTCAGCAATAAAAAATAAAGTTTTAGTCTGAATACCATAACTGTGTACAAACTGGGTGAATGTTTTTCAATTCTGATTTTATTTCTCTTTATCTATTATATTTTAACTTGTGCATAAACGTCTTGATGGCTCGTGTCTCTGGATGTTCTGGAGGATGAAGGTTTCTTAGCAAAACTCACAGCTGCATAGTTCAAGACATCTTCATCATCAGTCTGATAAAGAACAAGAGCCGTTTATAAACCAGAGCGGATTAAAAGACTAAAAATAATAATTACATTGATATTAAGTAAATAGTTTTCTATTAAAATTCTCTGTACATTGTGGATTGTAGGTCAGATGTGTATTTATTGAACAGAACAGAATCACAATGAATAGAAGACTGGATTACCTGATTGGTGGGAGTTTGATGGTTGCTTGATGAAACACCTGAACAATAAAACACATAAGTAAAGTTTAAATGAAGAAAGGATTCACATTTTGGTGACAACTTTATACAGTACCTCAATAATAATAATAATAATAATAATAATAATAATAATAAAAGTAAACAAACCTTTTCCTTGTTGTTTAAATAAAACTCCAACCAGAGCCACAATTACAATAACAGATATTATATTGCAGGTTATTAAGGCAATAATCCGATTCATATCTAATAATAAAAAATAAATAAATAAATACATTTGTATAAATATTGGATTACACAAGGAATGTTTTATCTATATCTTTTTTTTTATCTAAAAGCAAGTTTATTTCATTAATACTCTTACCAGTTTGGCCTCCTGTAACAGATGTGGTGTTGTTATGTGTTCCAGGTGTAAAACAGGGTTTCGTCTCTTTACCTTCAGAAAGTAAAATGATTTATTAACAAAATAAGATTTAATTTATAGAAAATGGAGAGGTGGACAGTAACAAAGTAAATGTAAATCTGTTACTCTACTTAAGTATCTCTTTTAAGTATCTGTTGTTTAGTTAAGTTCTTCACTACATTATGTAACATTAACCCGTAATTCTTAAGCAAAGCGTCACTACACCACAACCCAATATAACAACAGCAGTGCAGGATGGAGCTAATAATCGCTAATGATGTTTTATTCATTTCTATTATGTTTCACCTCAGTGTGTAGTGTTCAAAACATATCAGCTGAACGCTCTCATATGGTGAAATGCTAAACATTCTAAGTGATTAACTGGACTTGGGTAAATAAAGTCTGTTTAATTGTCTTTACATGTAGCAGATGATGCTAAAACAGTTAGCAGGTGGAGTGCAGTTCTACTTTAACCAACTGAGATTCAGCTTCCACTGGCTGTGATCATAACCTCTGCTAAACTATCAAACACTCCAGTGTCTCAGTCCATCTATTACACACCAAACACATGAAACACTGATTTATATTCATCAAAGAGAGCAAGAGTCTAATCACAAAGATAATCATATAAACATTTTAATAAGTGAAAAAATGAAAGCGAGCACTTTTACCTAAGCATAGGGTTTGTGTACATCGTCCACCACTGACAAAATTTAAGAAAACTCGTACCTTCTCCATCACTGTCTGTGTTCTTGTTAAGTGTTCCAGGTGTAGGACAGAGTTTCATCTCTTCACCTTTTACAAATAAATTCGAAAAGCAGCAAATAAACAGAAATGATACTAAATATGAATAATGTGAAATATTCAACATTTAATGCACATGTGCACATAATTCTGGTTAAAGTGTTGATCTGGAATTAGCAGGTTATCAGAGTAAAACTGTTTACCTTCAAACTGCAGACGTGTTCCAGATGTGAACTTTAGTGTAGTTCCCTCCACATATCCACAGAAATATTCTCCTCCATCATCTTCTCTTGTCTCTTTGACGTTCAGATCAAACTTTTGGTCCTTTACGGTAACACTGAAGCGACTATCATTAAATCCCTCAACAAATATGTAGCCCAGAGTGCCGGCGTACGGTCTCACCAAATACTGAGGCACTTTTCCAAAACTCTGTCTGTACCAAGCAAAACTATTTTTTTGTTTGTCTCCACTAATGTTACACTCCATAGTTACAGTTTCTCCACACTTTACTGTTTTCATGTGAAGCTCCTTGATGTCAGAAGTCTTTACTGCAATAAAAGAATGTACTTAATATTTAATGTTTCATGATGTTATTAACTTAGTTAATTATGTAAAATGACTATTTTCCATTAAAGTTTAAAATGTGCCTCACCAGTTGTGCAGAGACAAAGCAGAGAGTAAAGAGCCACAAAGAGTGTGATCATCGTTCCTGTTTAGACAAAGTGATAGTGAGGTAATGAACTTGTGTGTTCAGTAGAAAACCAGGTCCAGACTCACGTCTGATTGGATGTTTTGAAGCTGTGGACTGATTTGATTGGTCCATTAGCTGTAATGAGATGTGAAGCTCACAGTGAATTCTTGTCTATTCTGATGCTGTGATGAGTCACATGACTTTACAGATATGATCTACTGGAGCTCTATCAGTCCTGTGTGCTGGAACCTCTCTGATAGAAGAAGTTTAATGAGGTGCTTTTAGGTCAGCAGATCTAACAACCCCAAAGAGGAATAATGTGGAATCCTGCTGTGGGGGAGGGGCGCAGTACAGTTTCAGTACGAACCTTTCACTAATCATTTGTCTAAGGTAGAAACTGGAGATAAAGTGTTTTACAGTAACTGTCATGTGTTTGAAGTTGTGGATCTTTACTGATGAATAAAAACACACTTTGCTACGCATGAATGAAAAATACACTCATCTGATGCTGGGCTAAAATCTTTTTACACGCAGTTTACAGGTATCCCTGATGACATGCTGCTTGAGTGCTGGAACCCAATTGAAAATAAATAAATTAAAGGATGAGCCTCCCACCGTGTTGAATACACATATGTGATATATACTTGACCCTGAAAGTGACCCATGTTCTTGTTAAGTGTTCCAGAGTTTCATCTCTTCACTTCATGTTTCATTTATAGAACATTATTTTATATAAACTGCAGTGGTGGACAGTTGTTGTTGTTTAGTCTTTCGGCTGCTCACGTCGAGGGGTCGCCACTCCGGACAATCTGATCTGCACAACAACTTGGCACAGCAAAATGCAAAAAACCCTCTTATTTTATTCAGACTCTTATTTTAAGGCACTGTATCCAGTGGCTGTGGTTTGGACATTGGGTGGGAATTAAACCCAGGCCTTCCACGTGGCAGGTGAGAGACCTACCACTGAGACACCAACGCCCTCTGTGAGAACTTAAAATGCTCTATCTGTCAGGAACTTGGTGGTATTACAGGTAGTTCTGGCTGATGTTGCCATAATAGAACTCAAAACTATAAACAAACGCATAGAGCTTACCACAGGTTCTTTTAAGCGAAACACACAGGCTCAGAGCTTTACACAAAATAGACATGAAGCTGGAACACACCAGGATGAGACACAGCCAGAGACTAGACAGGATGAGACTAGGAGACAGGACGAGACAAAACCAGAGATGAGACAGGACGAGACTAGGAGACTAAAGACAAGACCAGACACATGACAAGACTAGCGACAGGGAGAGCGGGTTAGTCGTTAATACGGTTAGTATCCAACCTGGTTATTGTGGAAATGGAACCTAACCTGGTTAGTAACTATTAAGGTTATTAACTAAGCTGGTTCATGATGGACCTACAGGGGAAAACAAACACACAAAAGGCTAAGCACACAAGAGGCTAATCCATACTAGCGGCTAAACCTACTAGAGCCTAGAGCCACTAGCGGCCAATCCTACTAGAGGCTAAACTTACTTGAGGCTAAGCCTACTAGCGGCTAACCCTACTAGCAGCTAAAGCCTACTAGCGTCTACACCTACTAGTGGCTAAGCACTCATGTGCCTAAACGTACTGTACTAATACAAATAACACAAGAAACTAGACATATTAGGAACGAAACAAGAGGCAAACAAACACTGGAGACACACAGGACAGTACTTACATAAGACAAGAGACAACCTAACAAAACCAGCTCCACAACTCAAAACACGATGAAAATATATATAACAAAACTAAAGCCTTTCTTAAAACAAAGGTTACATACATAACTTAAACTAAAAAAACTAAAACAACCTACAATAAATGCCCACATGACATTACCAATGCTCGACCCAGTTTCCCAGAACTAACAGCTATTTATAGGATGTTTAACAAGCTACCTTGGTTCAGATGAGCACTCTCATCATCTGACCGAGGTGCATGTCACACACTGTACAGGTTTCTGGAGCTCTACAGAATGTTCTGGACAGTGGGCGGAGTTTATCTTTACCTCAGAACAACACTGAGATTCCGACAGAGAATAGAGGAGGAGACTCCAGCAAGGTGTTACCATGTGTGAGTTTTTAAGTCTTATATAATCATTATTCTCATCATATAAAACTCATTATTTCATTTTTCCTGGTTTTGGCACTTTGGTCAGTTTATATAAAACATTGTCTTTCAATGTGACTTACATAGTTTAGGTTAGCCTGTAGATAACACTGCTAATCAAGCTAAAATACTGCCTTATATACATATGGTAGACAAGCGGTATTCTAGTTTCACCTTCGCGCCTCATGGCGACAGCATTTTGGGTTTGTACATTTGCTGGCTTTTACCACTGAGTGGCGCTATATAACTATAGACTGTTGCCTCAGGCCTTAGTTCATTCTCTCAAGAATTAATGAGCCGCAGCTCTTTTAGAGCTGCACATATTAGCGGATAAAATCAAGTGAAACATTGTAGTTAAACAAATTCATGATCACAGTACTAAAATTACAGTACAAATGTAGAATTAAATTTTATTAGTATCGAATTCAAGCAAAGTAAATGTTAACACAGTGAGCCTTTAGATTTTATCATGTGTAATTAGAAAAGCTATGCATGTAGGATTTTGGATCATCTTATATTTTGTGTTCTTTAAATTTGTAGTAGATTTATTAACTGAAATGAACGAAACTAAATGACCATAAAATTAAAACATTGTCAGGACGTGCTACTGCGTAAGCAGATGTCGTGGTCATTCAGCCCCGCTTGTGTTTTTGCGTTTTTCTAAGAATGAAATGCAGTAGGCTGTTTTTGATAACCATGATTTTCTTTAATAAATAATGACCCCCGTTGCGCTGTACCACTGCTGGCAAAACCTTATGAAATACACGTGAAACATTAGACGAATTTACAGTCATAGTACTAAAATTATAGTAATACATATAGGCATTTCTTATTTGCTTCGAATTTAAGCAAAGTGAATGTATACCTTTATATCTGACCTTTAGATTATATCACTAGCGTAAGGTTAGGGTCAGAACAAGTTTGCCAGATTAATTTTCAAAAACAATATAATAAAACTATATAAGCTACATAGCCTTTATTTTTAAAAAATAATGAAAGTAAACAGGGTGCGCTAACTTGAGTGCGTCAGAAAATGAACCGACACTCTGTGTATACTTGCCTCAAGACGTGAAAAATATATACTTGCAAAATGTCTGCTTTTATATAAACTAATGGAAAACGATTTTAGACATCTAATTTTAGACTATGTAATTCGCAATTTGAAAAGTGAATTATAGTCACATTCGCTGCTGCGGAGATGAGGAGATGACAAGATCACCTTCATCACTAAAGCCGAAACCAAAGCAATCACTAATTTATCAATGAATTATTAAGATGGTCAGAGTCAGTCTCCTTGTTGTTTTTCCCGATGCATTAATAATCATTAGTCTACTTCTGTCAGTGCGCTCTGGAAAACTTTATGCGTGCGGCTGAGCGATGATTAGACTATATGTAGGAAATTTAAGAGGAGGATCACGGCTCAACATCACGGAGCCCCAACCTCATTTAAATTAAATTAACAAGTAGTGTAAGTAAACAACAATAGTCCACGTTTAGAAAAGCATTTTTATTTAGATTATAAATATTAATTCTACATTTACTATGATCAATGATTGTAAGTGACCACCCCTAGAGGGCACTGTGTGCATATGTTTGTTTTTTGTAGTTTTTTGTTAGTCAACTCAGTTTTCCAGAAGGCACCTCGGTCAGGTGATGCTGGAGCACACCTGAACGGAGGTAGCTTATTATTAGTGTTATAAATAGCTGATTGTTCTGGGAAACTGGGTTTTTATTTAGATTATAAATATTAATTCTACATTTACTATGATCAATGATTGTAAGTGACCACCCCTAGAGGGCACTGTGTGCATATGTTTGTTTTTTGTAGTTTTTTGTTAGTCAACTCAGTTTTCCAGAAGGCACCTCGGTCAGGTGATGCTGGAGCACACCTGAACGGAGGTAGCTTATTATTAGTGTTATAAATAGCTGATTGTTCTGGGAAACTGGGTTTTTATTTAGATTATAAATATTAATTCTACATTTACTATGATCAATGATTGTAAGTGACCACCCCTAGAGGGCACTGTGTGCATATGTTTGTTTTTTGTAGTTTTTTGTTAGTCAACTCAGTTTTCCAGAAGGCACCTCGGTCAGGTGATGCTGGAGCACACCTGAACGGAGGTAGCTTATTATTAGTGTTATAAATAGCTGATTGTTCTGGGAAACTGGGTTTTTATTTAGATTATAAATATTAATTCTACATTTACTATGATCAATGATTGTAAGTGACCACCCCTAGAGGGCACTGTGTGCATATGTTTGTTTTTTGTAGTTTTTTGTTAGTCAACTCAGTTTTCCAGAAGGCACCTCGGTCAGGTGATGCTGGAGCACACCTGAACGGAGGTAGCTTATTATTAGTGTTATAAATAGCTGATTGTTCTGGGAAACTGGGTTTTTATTTAGATTATAAATATTAATTCTACATTTACTATGATCAATGATTGTAAGTGACCACCCCTAGAGGGCACTGTGTGCATATGTTTGTTTTTTGTAGTTTTTTGTTAGTCGACTACTCGAGGTAGCTTATTATTAGTGCTATAAATAGTTGATTGTTCTGGGAAACTGGGTCGGGCATTAATCCTGTCAAGTGGGCATGTATTTTAGTTGGTTTTGTGTTATTGTGTTCTATTTCCTTTTACTTTGATTATATGGGCTCTGTATACTTTTGTTACCTGTGTGATGTATTTATGTTAAATGTACCTTTGAGTTCAAGTGGGCATTTATGTAAGTACTGAGTTCTGTGTCTTTGGTGTTTCTTCTAGGTTTCTTAGTTCCTTCTCCAGAGTTTAATATCTTTCCTTAGTTTCTAGTGTTGTTTTCTCCCTGTGTCTGGTATCGGTCTCTAGTTTCTCCTGGTTTCCCCTGGTGGCTAGAGTTTTCCCCCTGGCCTTTAGGGTGGTCGCTCTAGTCGCTAGTATCTTCTCCTGAGTCTCTAGTGTCCTCCCATGGCCTCTCGTATCTTCCCCTGAGTCCCTAGTGTCCTCCTATGGTCGCTAGTATCTTCCAGAGTCTTTAGTGTTCTCCCTTCACCTCTAGTGTTCTCTCCTAACCCCTATGTGTCCTCCCTTAGTCTCTAGTACCTTCTCCTGAGCCTCTAGTGTTCCGTTGTAGCCTCTCGTGTTCCCCTGTAGCCTCTCGTGTTCCCCTGTAGCCTCTCGTGTTCCCCTGTAGCCTCTCGTGTTCCCCTGTAGCCTCTCGTGTTCCCGCGTTGCTTCTCAGAGCAGCTCTAGGCCTCCGTGTCAGCTCTAGACCTCCATGGCAGCTCTTAGCATTCGTGTCAGCTTGATGAGTCTGAGTAGCGAGGAGAACTTGTATCTTTCTCAAGAACCTGTGTATGTGTTAAGAGACAGTGTGTGTGTTTGAGCACAACTCTTTATGTTCAAACAACCCCTCTGCACCTATGCTTGCCTTTTCTGCCCGCGGCAACAAACATCCGCCCGAACTACGAGTCAGTCTGCACTAGTAGTTCATGACAGAATGCCCGACCTAACAAGGCATAGCAGAGGGAGCCCACGGCAGAGCCACAGTGGAACCCCCCCCCCCCCCGCCCCCGTCCCCCTCGTCCGAGAACCATCATGGAGGCCCCTTTCTTCAGGGAGTCCAGATCCAGTTCTGCATCGGCCACCCAGATTGGGGGAAGATCCAGCGCTACACCTGCTGCTTGAGATTCGAGGGCAATCCAGTGCTGCCTTCACCGCCTGGCCTACACCAGTGATCCAGTGCTGCCTCAGTAGTCCTGGTCATGGAAAGGATCCAGCGGCTGCCTCCACTGTGCATCTTTGGTGGCAACGCCCACTTTCCCACTGAGCTCGGGGAGCCAGATTGTAAGCGTCATCAGCCGGGTAAAGAAATGAGGGACAAGATAGAGGTAACTCCCGTAGCCATTGGGGGGGGGGGGGGGGTGGGGGGTGTTACTGTAAGGGACCACCCCTAGAGGGCACTGTGTGCATATGTTTGTTTTGTAGTTTTTTGTTAGTCGACTCAGTTTCCCAGAAGGCACCTCGGTCGGGTGATGCTGGAGCTCATGTGAACCAAGGTAGCTCATTATTGGTGTTGTAAATAGCTGATTGTTCTGGGAAACCGCTTCTCAAAGCAGCTCTAGGCCTCCATGGCATATCTAGCCTTGATGAGTCTGAGTAGCGAAGAGTCTGTGTTGCTAGGAATCTGTATGCCTTAAAGAGTTTGTATGCCTTAGAGAACTTGTGTCTTTCTCAAGAAACTGTGTATGTGTTAAGAGACCGTGTGTGTGTTTCAGCACTTCTGTGCTCACCCAAAGAGCCTGGTTTATTTGTTTGTTTTAGTTGAATTGAACTGAAGACTCTTTATGTTCAAACAACCCCTCTGCACCTATGCTTGCCTTTTCTGCCCACGGCGACAAACACCCGCCCGAACTACTAGTCAGTCTGCACTAGTAGTTCATGACGGTGATTTACGTTTTTGTTCTGACATTGTAAAGCACTAAAACAACAACAACAACCCAGGGTAAATAGGAATAAGTGGCCCTGATTATAATGCATAAATACTATTTAGTACAACAAAATTCCTCTGTGCTTTGAAAAACTTTATGCGTGTGGTTGAGTGCTGATTAGACTAGGTAGGAAATTAAAGAGGAGGAAGTAAACAACAATAGCACACGTTCATAAAAGCATTTTTATGTAAACTATAAAAAATAATTCTACATCTACACTGCTTTGTGTAGTTCAAAGACAAGAAAACCTTTTAATTGGATGGAAAATAAATTTTAGATTATTTAATTTTTATGAAACATGAATTATTGGCGCATCCACTGCTGCAAAGACGACGATATGACATGATTATCTTCATCACTACAGCTGGAACCAAAGAAATCACTAATTTATAAATGAATTATTAAAATGGCCAGTGTCAGTCTCCTTTCTTTTTTCCTCCCGAAGCATTCTGTAACTTTATGCGTGTGGCTGAGCGCTGATTAGATCTGTTAAGATCACCGGGAGATTTCTTGAAGCTCAAATCTCAGAAATCGTTGAAGCATTTTTTCTAAATAGTTAAATCTTTAATAAC